>JAJLUM010000163.1:0-13755 GCA_030564265.1 Blastobotrys attinorum
AAAAAAAAAAAAAAAAAAAAAGGAAGTGGATAACTGGGCTTTTTTTTCTTTCTATTTTTCTGACGTAGTCTTATCTCTTTATCTCTCTGTTTGTCGCACTTGTATTCAACAGTCGCAATAATGACTCCAGGCAACACTAGTAGTACTGACGGAGATGGTTACTCTGAGGGGGACTATGATTTTATATCAAACCCAAGCGATGACGATTCTTCTTCCTCTTCTTCTGAACAGGAGTCTGTCTCTTTTAGTGATCTATCTCAAGATGAAGAAGAGCATGGTAATCCCTATTATGGGTTCTTAACTTCTGTTGGAGCTCGTGACTACGATAAGGATGGTGGCGGCGGCGGCGGCACCACCGGCGTAAGCGTATCGGTCAAGTCTGGTAGTAGTAATAATAAAAAAAATAGTAGTAACAGTGATGATAGTAACAAGGCCGACACTAATGTTGATGATAATGATAATGATGACGATGATAATCATGTGATGTTGCCACCAACTCCTCCACACACCGCTGACGAAAGTAACGGAACAGAGGAAAATGAACCATCACAGGAGATCCTAGAATCAACTAACCTGTCTACTATTTCTCTCTCCAACTCCAACTCAACATTGAAGATGCCCTTAGTGGCCTCTCCATCTGCTGCTAAATCCATCAGCCAAAAAAGAGCAGACCTCAATGGTAGTAGCTTTCTGGGATTTGGTTCGGACCACGTGACCGTGATGCGGCTCGTACACCGACTGGCGGCTGAGTCTAAACTGAAAGCTGTAGATTACTATTATGGGTCAATCAACAAGTTCAAGGTAGTCGAAATTGAGAAAATGAAGTTTGACGATAAGGTCGGGTGGATTCCGGACAAAAAGGTGATGCCTCTTTACGATGCTGACCACATCTTTGGACCGCACAATGTAGCAGTGATTCACAAGAGTGACAGCGCTAAAGACAACGACAGCGACCAAGATGGTGTACTTCTGTCTACATTGGCGCTGAAAAGAATTCAAAGGGTCACTGTGGTCAGTGATAATTTTCGTCAACAGGAGGCTTCGCTGCTCAATAGCTTGTGTGGCTTCATCCAAGCCGGCCTTGTTAGTCTTATTGGTGGTGATGCTAGTAGTATTACTAGAATGAACAAACCTCTACAACTGACATCTCAGGGATGGAACCGACCCATGACTGAGGAGGAATTCCACAAGCTCGGTAATAGCGCCCAGGGGGATATGATCCAAAAGTGGTTATCAAATGTTGACCAAAGCAACACCACTTATGGTGATCCACCAGCTGTTCCTCATTATGCTAGGTTTTTGAACACGAAAATCGCTTGGTTTTTGACCTATCTCTTGGTTGTTGGGTTATACATGGCTGGTTGTTGGAAGGGAATGCAGTTTATGCTCAGTATGTGGTTCGGTGGTTATACCACCACAACTACCACCACTAGCTCCACAGGTAACGTGGGCAACCAAGGAAACAACAATTATGGCTCCGACCAGAATGTTAATGTGAAGTTTGAAAATTCTCCTGCTGGGCTTTTGACTGGCGCCTCTACCCCAGTGCTGCCTAATAGTATAGTGTTTACTATCACATCTACCTCCACTGCCACTGCTACTTCGACAATATTGAGATACATCAAACCAACCGACAGCCTCTTAATCGCTGTCGATAAACTAGGAAAGTCTCTCAGGTCCATTAATTACGGGGCACTAACCAAAGACAAGCTTGACTCAGCTAGACAACTAATCAAGCTAGCTGAGAATGCACTGCAAGACGGCTATTCCAAATTTCTCATTTTATTTGAACATGTCGTGCAATACCTCAAGCAGGAATTTCATTCATTCCATTCCAGCGTAGTAGAATACAGCAACGATCTGGCCAGAAAGGTCCGTGATCTGTATGCACATAGGCGAGAATATGTTGCAATGACTCGCGAAGGTGTGGCGGTGCGGCTCAAAACTGTGCGGCTTTGGGCCTGGGACGTTCCTACCAAGGCAATCAGAGACACTTTTCCTTCCACCAATAACGGTAAACGGTTTTTTCAGGGCCAATACTTAAGAGAGCGCCTGATTGTGTTGAAAGATTACACTCCAGAAGCTCGACGAGCTGTCAGTAGAGCAATGGAGCGGATTTCGACATCCAGTAGGCTAATGCGACCCTATACCTTGGCACAACTCGAACAAATGAGCAGTTTGCGAACTCAGTTGGGGTCTATTTGGCAAAGGGCCAGTGCTAGGGCAACGCATCTCTTGACATCGTCCTCGGGGCTATGATTAAGGATATGGAACAGATATTGCATTTTTTGAGACCCTTTTTTTTCAACTTTCTATTTATTATTTCCCCCCGCAGTCCCCCTGAGAGAGCATTTCGTATTGAGGTATGATCAAAAGTACTTGCCAGGTTTCGGTTTCAGTCTCATATACTACTCTTTTTTTAAGGCTTCAGGTTACTGTTTAGATGCAGGTTGTTTTTCATTGTTGAAGATATATAACTTATTTTTCGGATTGCATTTTGCCGGCGGCCTATTCTATTCTTTCTCCTCCCACTAAAAGACGACCGACTATCGGACTACGTTAGGATCTCCTCTCTTCTCCTCTTGATCGATCCGTTAAAAAACTTAAGAAATAAAAAAAAAAAAAAAAAAAAGAAGAATGTCGTACTCATATGCTCAAAAGGCTCGAAAGATCCTCTGCATTGGCCGAAACTATGTAGATCACATCAAGGAGCTCAACAACAAGGCTCCATCAAGACCATTCTACTTTCTCAAGCCCAGCAGTAGTATTATTCACCCGGGCCAACCCATTCTGATCCCCCAAGGTACAGTAGTCCACTACGAATTGGAACTTGGATTGGTGCTAGGAAAAGAACTGAAAAACCTAGATCCTAAGGCATTTGGAGAGAAAGAAGCTCTGGACGCAATTGATGGATACACCCTAGCCTTAGATCTTACAGCCCGAAACGTCCAGGACGAGGCAAAGAAGAAGGGTCTGCCATGGTCCATCGGTAAAGGATTTGATACCTTCTTGCCATTGTCCAAGTATATCTCAAAGTCGTCTATACCAGATCCGCATAACGCGTTTTTGAAATGCACTGTCAATGACCAGGTGAAGCAAAGCGATAGTACCAACTTGATGGTTTTCCGTATCCCTCAGATTCTCTCCACCATGAGCTCTGTAATGACTTTGCAGCCTGGAGATATTATTCTCACTGGTACACCTAAGGGAGTTGGTCCAATTGTGCCGGGGGATGTAATTAGTGGTGAGATAAGCTACGATGGAAAGGTCATCCCCGAAGGGAACATGCAGTTTGAGGTTGAGCAGAAGCCTGGGCCCTATGTTTACCAGGAGATTTAGTTCGCTCAGGCCGGCCACAGGATGCATTTCCATATTGTAATGCTCATCTTGATGCTGTTATCTGTATACTATGCTCATATATGCTTTATGCTCATGCTCTATTGCACTGTACATAATATATACATATGGGTAAATCTTTACACTGAATACATACATATGGGTAAACTCTACAGTGAGTACCGATAATATTCACAAGTATTATGCATGGCACTGATATTCCTCTCACCTGCCCGAATTACAAAATCATTGCCTCACTCGGAGGTGAATACTGTCGCAATACCACTCCTCCCGAGTTCAATACTTCGGCCGACTGATCATCCATACTATACGACTGTGAGTACACTACTTCCTCAATGCCGCACTGAGCAATTTTAATACTGCAGGTAAGGCACGGACAGGTGTTACAGTACAAAGTGCTCTGGCTCTTCCCCATCCTCTCTCGTCCAGCCTCCAGCAGGGCATTTTCCTCAGCATGGAGACACAAGCAAGTAGTCAGGCCCTGACCAGCGGAATTGCCCGAATTGCATCTCGAACAGCCTCCGTCATTACAGTTCACCAGCCCTCTGGGAGTGCCATTATACCCCGTGGAGATAACCCTCTTGTCTCTCACCAGGACACACCCTACCTGTCTCTTCATACAGTTAGACCGCAGTGCAGCCAGGTTAGCTAATCGCATAAAATATGCATCCCAAGATGGCCGTAGTCGTGTCGGATCAGTAAGATTCAGGTTGCCCAGACTTGCGTATAGCAGCTCTAGGTTCTCTGTCTTGTTGACCAGCGACACTTTGGCACGTGATCCGACGCCAGCGAGGCCCTCCTCAGAGTACATGTAATTGTCGGATATTTTGACAAACTGCTCTAAAGAAGAATCATTGGATGCGTTAATTTTGCAGTAGCGACTCCACCGTACACTCATTGGGGCCTCTACGTTCACATGCAGGAAGAATGGCCTTTTGGCCAGGGTATCCAGGACGTCTTTGTTCCATATGTTGGTGGTCACAAAGTTCTGTTTCCACCGTTTGGTCACGAAGTCCAGGAGTTGCTCCACTGATTCAAACGTTTCTTCATCTGGGCTGGTATTGGTGGTGCTTTCGATGTCGTGGTTTTGAGCTTCTGGTCTTCTCAGTCTTAGTCTGGAGAACCCTTGGTGCTTTAGGTATCTGGCGACTTCGCTCTTGCCAGAACATATGTCTCCAGTGATTCCAATTAGCATGATTAATTACGTTATATGATGTATCTGATCTTTGAAGACCAAAAAAAAAAAATGGCTCTCTGCACGCGATTTAATAGCTGGAGCGCGAAAATCGTGTTGCCCAGGCAACGGTTAAATGTTCAAACTATATAAAGGTGCGCACGCAAGCAGCCTTTTTTTTCTCTCACTCCTTATTAGACCGATCCTGTCTTTTTGGCCTTTTCACATAGACACTTTTTAGTGCTAACAACTAACTGAATACACATAGACACTCTTTAGTGCTAACAATTAACTGAAATACCAACCACACGAGTCATGCCCGCTCCTCCGTATCTCAATGCGTTCAGAAATACGGCGACCCGGTCGGGCAAAAGCTCAGTGAGGCCCTCAATGGCCAAACAATCGTCCGAACGAGCTAAATCGACTCTGGCACAGCAACAGCAGAGACAGAGACAGCCTCGATACATGTTCCCTTCAATTCCCCGACCTCAAAGAAACCCACTATACTACTATGCCTCGCTGAAACGAGGGCTCAGCTACTTGCCCCAATCTCGTCCAATTAGCTACGTAGCCAGGGGAACCTCAGCGGGGTTTCGATACCTGCCATCGTTGAGAATCAAAAGAGGCAGCAATGGTGGAGGGGCATATCGAAGATTAGGCTCCACCGCAGCTCAGAAGAAGAAACTGAATAACAGCAGAAGAAGACGTTTCCTGAGATGGTGGACAGTACCAACTACGGGACTTCTATTGTGGGGCATTTGGAGAAAAAAGCATCAGGGCAGTCCTGATGGGGAAAATAAAGACCACTCTAAGCCCGCTAAACCGTGGCAAGTGGCCGCTTATAGTACTCTTCCCCTAAAGGCAATGTCACGTTTGTGGGGGAAATTCAATGATATCACTCTGCCAGTCTGGATGCGATCCCCGGGGTTCAAACTATATTCTTACATGTTTGGAGTAAATCTCGATGAAGTAGAACAGGAAGATCTGACCAAATACGCTAACCTGGGCGAGTTCTTCTTCAGAAACTTAAAACCTGGCAGTCGGCCGGTGGACCCGGCTGCCCCATTAGTGTCTCCAGCAGACGGTAAAGTATTACATCTTGGGGTAATAGACGATAACAAAGTAGAGCAAGTCAAGGGGATCACTTATAGACTTGATGCTTTGCTTGGAGGACCATCGACGTCAAACACATCGGCTCCTCATCATGTAGTGGATTTCGATGCCCACAATATGGACGAGATTATAGCTCGTCACAAGGATTTCGCAGTGATGAATGGCATCTCGTATACACTGGACGACCTGATTGGTGGAGAGCAGGAAACTGAAGACCGTGGAGACGCAACTGCCAAGCAGCCGAAAACGTCGCTGTCGAGCTTTAAGGATCTGTTGTCGCCCAATTTCATTCCAGACAGTGAAAAAGAACTGTTTTTCACGGTGATTTACTTGGCTCCTGGTGATTACCATCGGTTCCACTCACCGGCGAATTGGGTTACTGAATTGAGAAGACATTTTGTAGGCGAGCTCTATAGTGTGGCCCCGTACTTCCAGAATAAGCTGGAAGGGCTATTCTGCCTGAACGAGCGGGTGGCTTTACTCGGTCGGTGGAAATATGGCTTTTTCAGCATGACTCCCGTGGGGGCTACTAATGTGGGGTCGATCAAGATCCATTTTGATAAGGATCTGAAGACAAATACTAACAACAGAAACACCAAGTCGTCTACTTGCTATGAGGCTACCTATAGCAACGCCAGCAAGCTGTTGGGCGGGTATCCGCTGGACAAGGGCCAACAGATGGGCGGTTTCAACCTGGGATCCACCGTGGTTTTGGTGTTTGAGGCCCCAAAGTCGTTCAAGTTTAGTGTTAAACCAGGGCAGAAAGTGCAAGTTGGGCAGGCTTTGGGCAGTCTACAAGACCAATCTCAGCCGCAGCAGCGGGGCGAGCCGCACGGTGAGCCGCACCGAGCTAAAAAGCCCGAGATTTCAGGAAAGACACAGCAGGGCTGATAGCATGGGGCTCTGAATAGGAGAATGAGAAGGAATTTCTCTTTTTTTTTTCTCGTGATGCATGACTGATTACAGTCACAGACTAACAAAAGGGAGGGGGCTGAGATGTTTGCATTTTGGTTTGTTTTTCACATTTTCAACACAATGTATATAATTAGTAACGAACCGTATATCTCTTCAATATATATTGTTATATGTATACAATTCTGTGTGTCTGTGTGTATTTGTATGTGTCTGTGTCAAGTACTCTGTGTATACAATACGTTTATGCATGAAATGGTAACTATTACAATGGCATACTACAACATTAAATTAGAAAAACTTGATGATAAAAGTCCACCCAACACTCATAGCAGCAAGCAGAGCAAACGCATACGGACCCAAAGCCCGTGGCCCAACTGCCTCACTAATGATCCCGTTCACAAAAGGCAAAACAGCCGCACCACCACCACCCACTGCGGCTGAAAACCCTACACCAGAAACATGAAGCCACTTGGGCAGCTTTTTGATGGCCACGACAATAATAATAGGAAAAGCAGGTCCAATAAAGAACCCAACTAGTGCCACCGCAATAGAGGACACCACCAGCACGTTGACAAGCCAAAACACCAACATGAGACCCACCGCAAGCGACAAATACAGCATCAGGCACCATTCTTCATAGCCTGCAAAGTACTCTGTAGCAAACCCCAGGGCCACTCGTCCTACTGTCAGACCAGTCCAGAACCCCGTTGTGACATAGCCCATTTTGTCTTCTGCTCCTTCACGGACCACAATCATAAACGTGGTGATCCATCCTCCAAGAGCTACTTCAGCTCCGACATACAAGAACAGGATGATCGCCAAAGACCACACCAGTTTGGACTTGATAGCGACCTTAATGCTAGCTTGGCTGTTTTGCTCCTTAGAAGGCGAATTCAGAGAGGCCCTGTAGAGCGAAGCAGTATCGCCCCACCAGCAAAGAGTCGATAAGGTCACTGAAACAGCACTCATCCCGATCATAACCGCATAACAGATGTTCCACTGTTTGCCATGGCCCATCATTGCGGTGAATATAGAGGGACACATGATGCCTCCAAGCCCATAGAATGCATGCAAAAACCCAGTGATCTGATTTGAATTCTTCAAACTGCCGGCCCATGCATTCCATCCTGCTTCCATTGTGCCGTTACCCAGCCCGGCAATGGCATATGCTATAACAAATACAGGATACGGAGGAGCACAGATGCATATTATATAACAGATAAGCTGGCACGATGTTCCCACTATACTGCAGCCCCACCGACCCAGTTTTTTGTGCATAAAGTCGCATGCAAGAGCGGCCAAAATGTAGCCACAGAAGGGCGACAGGAACGACACCGAGGCCACAAGATAGTTGATATCGTAGTACTTTTCGAGAGCCGGAAGCAGGACTCCGATTGACGAGTCACTCATGCCAAATACAATGAAGCCATAGTTGATGGCAATCAGTCTATACATGTTTTGGCGTGGAGAGTTCCAACTTTCGACCACTTCGGTGCATGTGCTCGAGGTTTCACCGCCTGGATTCTGGTCCTGCTGATTCTCTGGTCCGACCTCGCTTTGAACGTTTTTTTCGTTCATTCCTTGCTCAACGTCTGGAGTCTCAGTGGTTTGAGGTGGGCTAGCTGGTGACGGTGGGGCTAATCCACTGTCACCACTGTTTCCCATGGTTTCGACACTTTTGGTGACCGAAGTGTCTTCAGCAACCATAGCGATTGTATGCTGTTTCCTGTATAAACTATACCTGTATTTCCAGGGCGCAAATGAAGAAAATAGAAGGAATCACACACCCGTGATGCAGTAAGATAATCTAGAGACTGAAAGCGATGGACGGGAAAAAGGTCAGTTTTATACTTTTTCGCACGATCACGAAATCCGATTTAAAATAAAGGCGCTTTTGCTAATATTGGTGGAGAAAATGCTTAGTGTTCTCGCGCGGCACCTTATTCCAAGTATCCAGCCGCATCGAGTTTAATAATGTCGGTATTTTGAGCGGAATTTTTTTTCTGGGGTATGACTACCCTATAAGGAAATCATCATCCAGTATACGGGCAATAATGGGAAAGGAGATGAGATGGTTCCGAAATTGAAAGCAATTATGTGCCATTTAGAGAATGGCTTGAACCTTAGCAAAGGACACTGCTTATTTTTGCTGCTAAAGTTCTCGGTCCGAGATATGCGGTTTAGCATCGAACACTTGGCGGATTTTGAAATATGCGAAATACATGCATAGCATGACTGATCGCAGTAGTTCTCGTCGATGCAGAAAATAGAGTGCTACTATTTTTATTCTGATCATGCATTGGGGAGATCTCGTGCTCATTTTGCTTTAACTGGTCCGAGCTTGTCCTAGTGTAGCTCTATAGTCTCTAAGCTCAGGCAACATGAGAGAGGAGGATATGGACTACTGTGTGTGTCTCTGTCTCTCTTTCTCTTATGAAGTACATCAAGATCCAGTCACTACATAGACATCAATACATACAAATATATAAATAATAATGAAAAAATCTTTCAAGGTCACACAATTCCAGACTTATACCTCCACAAATCAACCCTGTACTGGTCAATGCTAGACTCAGACAGATACCGAAACTTCTCACCACCACTGCCATCGTCATCAACTCCCGCTGCCCCATTGGCTTCAGCAAACGCAAACAAAAGCCGCAGGTTCCACAAGTCGTCGACAGTCTTGGGTCTCTTGGCCATTGTAGCGAGCGCTATCTTCACATCTACAATAGTTGGCTCAGCCGTGATAGACTTGAAGACCAATTCCCGCTCTGCAACCTCCATGTCTTTCAATGGCCCAAGAGTGGAGATCTTTGGCACTGGAGGCATCTTTGTCGTCATGGCACCTGAGACAGCCGCTGTATTCGCCGCCATCGTCGTCATGTCGAAACTATTATCACTCAACATGGTTGCAAACGATTGCGGTTTTGGCCGCTCAGTTACTACAAATGTCAAATCATCAGTAGTTTCAATATTGGTCAATGTCACTGGGTAATACTCCTCACTCTCCGTGGAGATCGACTCAATCTCATCTAACTGCGGTACTATGCATGGCGATGTTTTGTGAATGACCTCGCCCGAGGATTTCATCTGGATGCGAACATTAATACTACATGGTTTGTCAGTACCAGACTCGCGAGCAATCAAGCACCGAGGCTCGACAGCAAACACCCAGAAATGTCTCAATGCTTGCAAATGTGGAATATTATCTCGAAGTACAGAGGGGAACACAGGGTAGAACGCCATTACCATCCCCGCCAGAGCCAGATTAGAGTGCTTGAATGCCCATTGTCCACTCCCCATGAAAAGGATCCCCATCGCCATTTCATTCGCCAAAAACCCACCAAAAGTGGTATCAGCTCGGGTGGCCCCATGGCAACGCCTAAACCGTCTAAACGCTACTAGATCGCCAGTACCAGCCATGACACATGAGAGCGCTAAGCTGATAACTCCTTGAACATTGGCAATCGATGTTCGCACCATGGCCTGGTCAAACGACACCACCGGAACCTCGAGCAGCTTGTCAAAAATATCACAGTAATACACCAAAGTGTCCCGAACAGTGATATCGCCAGTTGATGAGTACCGCAATCCCATTGCCAGACAAAGCCCCCCAATAACGTTAAAAAATGCCATGTGGTCACTGTCGGGCTCGCTGATCTCTTCAATTTTGCGATGGTTTTGCTGGAAGACAGTGAGGTGCTGCTCGATCCAACCGCGGTCTCGTCCTATGGAGTCCCACATGATCAAGTGCTTGGCCAATACACGTAGTAACAGGAAATCAGGACGAATGTAGTCCAACTGCTGCTCAGTGTCTGGTATGTTGATTTTCCGGGCTACTGCTTGGTTGTTGGTCTTGAGGAACACAAACATTAGGGCGACAATGGCCCCCGGGATGGTCTCGTCCTGGTGTGCGGCCTGCACATCGCGAGAAATAACTGCCAATTCCAGCAGTCGCTCTACTATATGCATATCATTGAACCCCTTGAGATCGTTGCCTTTGCCGAGATTGATCATGCCCAACGCCATCCCTGCGGCTAGTCGGTAGGCCTCATTGCGCTCAGCCGCACCGATCTCAGCCAGAAGAATCTCAGACATTCGCCGGTGTTGGCTATGGCAATATAATAACGCGATTCCTATAAGGCCAGCAGTCTGCACTTCTATGGGTACATTCAGATTGTGCGACCCCAAAGGAAGCAAAGCGGAAACATGTACAGATAGCACTTTGGTCAGCTTGGTGTCCATTGTGCCCAAGGCACTAGCGGCCATGCCAATCAGCAGACCTATACTGGTGTGCTGATGTTTAGGGCCCAGATAGTTATAAATATGCCATTCTTCCAAGTTCCTCAAGTGGCCATTGAGGCCCAGGCCCATCAAAAACCCACCATGCTGCGCTGTTAGTGCTGGAGGTTTGTTAAACACGATCCAGCTACCGGTGACATCTGCATCGCGAGATGCAGTCAATCCTGTTGAGACTCCGTGATGGAAATAAGCCCATTGCATGCTATCTTCAGGAATCATATTTCTTTGCAGCGACATTGTAGTATTTAGTGGCTTAATCAGTACACTGAAATTGATCCTAGGGATGAAATACTTCTCGGTCAGCAACGGTGTTCGAGACGAGTAATACAGAGCGGCTCGTCCAAATGCTAGAGCAAAAGTGCGCAGGGTGCACACTTTATACAGCACCTGCTGCATATGCAAAATATAGTGTTCAGTCCAGTCTGCTCCAATGGGGACAGTGCCATACTGCTGCCGTGAGGACTGCAAAATCTTGGTGACCTCGTAAAAGCGACGATCTTCATTGAAAATTAGCCGTGATACAGCTACTCGGTCACTGTTCATTTGACCATCTGGTGAGCTTTCTGGCACGTCTGCTTTTTGGGCAATGGATCTGACATCCTTGGGGTATTCTCTGATATTTTGAGACGCCAGGATCTTGGCCTGTGTACCGTCACTGTTATCAGTGATGACCAGCTCTGATCCCTCCTGGTGGAGGAATTCCAATACTGGTATACGCACTCCTTCGGGGTATTGATTCAGATCGGACATCGATAGCCCTAAATCTGCAACTACTTGGGACACAGTGGTACTATCGTCGCCAAACGAGTCGTAAAGCGCTAAGATTTTTGACAATCTTGGAGTTATTTCTAGATCAAGCGCTTGGGAAATGTCTGACATGAGAAGCATTGGGTGGTGTTGGGCGAGGAAATAGCTTGTCAGAGTCAGATACACGTTTGGAGGGTCGATTGTTGGTGGTGCTCCTCCTCCTCCTCCTCCTCCGGGTGGTTCTGATTCTTCTGTTAATCCTTTCATCTCTATTCCTGTGTGTTAGCCATGCCTTTCTTTTTAGATTAAACATTTGCATTGTCGCCCAAAATTTTCTCTTGGTCTCATGCTGCTTGCTGAGCAACCACCTTAGTCCTTTTGGCACTGGATGCAATTTTACTTAATACTATACTCACCGTCGCTGCTGCTGTTGCCACTCTCTTCTCCATAATAAGCAAGCCACTTGTCGCCCCATCCTAGAACAGTAACAATCTCTCCTAGCAGCTGCCCTAGCCGCAAAACGCACCGGCTCTCTGCAGCCACGTCCATCTTGTACTCCTCTCTTATTATATGCAAACACAGAATGAAATTCTGCTTATCTTCTATCTCGTAGTCAGTGCCAAACTTGTCGTACAGAGCGCTGTATTTCTCCGTACCAGCACTACTACTTCTATTGCTGCTGACTACCCCCAACACACTAGGTACCAATGCTATTCTAATAGTCACTGCAAAGGCAGCCCATTGGTCCTGCGGATACACACTCATCGCGGCGACCCACAAGAACCGCAGCCGCTCAATAGCCTCAGGATCAAGTATTTCTTTCAAAGCTCGAAAGCAGTGACGCACCTGCTTGTCCTGCGGCTCGAGGACTATTGCGAATTGGTGCATTGATCCATCGCGCGTTTGTAATGCTAAAATATTGCCCTCGGCAGATATGCTTTCTAACTGCGCCAGATCCACTACTGGCGGTATAGACAATGGCGGCGATTCTACTCCGAGGAATGGCTCGAACAGCGTAGCCACTTGCTCGGTCTCATTGACAGTTACGAAGTATTCTGTGCCGTCGTCATCTCGCCGAACAACAGCAATGCCGCTGGTGCTCACGAGCAGTTCCTGCTCGTGGTCAACAACCGGTATGCTGTTGCCCTCATCCTGCTTGGAGAACAGGACTATTGATGCAGTTTTGTCGGTCTTATTTACAATTGCCAGTGCTTCTCGCCCATCAGCGTCTAGCGATTCCACTTTGAGACTGCCCAGGTCAGGAGCCAGTGTCGTAGGCATTGTGGTGACGTGCGTCAGAATGATGTCTTTTCGCATATTACCAGCATCCAAGCTGAATTGTAACGACTCCTCCTCCTTGAAATCACCCATTCTGTCTAGAGCGCCGGTCTCGGTACGTGAGAACGAGAGTCTCTGGTCCAAACTGGCGTCTCCACCGGCCACCTCGTCGTGCCGAGGCAGCAGTGAGGATCTCTTTCGTGAATGGCGCTTATACGACGTCTTTGAACGAGTCAGATATCGGGCATGGTATACACGTACCTGACCTTCTATATAGGTAGCACATATGGACTTTTTAAAGTATAAAAGCTGCTCTTGCGGGGCGATGGCCGAAGTAGACGACGACACTACGAGCCCCAGCTCAGCAATTGGGTCAGTTAGCGTATAGAACTTTGGCAGGTGCTCATCCGAGCTTGTAGGATCCCGTTCCATGATTAATCCTCTGTCAGAGCAGCTGAAGACCCGCTTCACAACAAACGGGATGTTTACTGTGTAAGGCTTGCCATTTTCGAAATATACGTAGGCCATGTCAGTTAGAAACACCACGGCGGCTCTACCAGCGTAGTTTTCGAATGTGGCGAACTCTGCTGCTATTACGCGCTCGTTTTTGTAGGTGAGTTTTCTGAATGTGAGGCCATTCTTTATCCAATGCACTGTGTCTGGTCCGTCTATATGCAAATGTTGTCCCTTTAGCAGGCCATGGAAGCCCGATGGAGATCTGTCGGGGAACAATGGTTTGTTTGACGATGCGTCTACCAGGTTCAGGTTGACTACAGGAGTTGAGAGTCGAGTAGTCATCTGGATGGTCTATCTGGAGACTGTGATGATGGTGGATTGCGACTATATTGTTATATATATATATATAT
>JAJLUM010000164.1:0-13753 GCA_030564265.1 Blastobotrys attinorum
ATGATAGAATTTAGGGTTATGGTTAAGGGAAAAAAAACTATAAATACCAGTAGATTTCCCCTAATATGAGAGACAGAAAAATAATAATTAGATACATTCGCCCAATTTAACTAGTCGTTTTACCTTACACGATCTTGTTAATAATCTTGGTGGTACTAAGCGCTATATTATAAAAAAATAAAACCGACACAACAGTTGCATTGTTATAGTATATAAACTACCCCCTGTTGTTATCACACGTTGTACTACTATAAATATTTTACGGTGAAATTAATCACTTGATTTTTATATTCAATAATAGAAGAAAAACCTGTCTAACTAAAATCAAAGCTGACGCGAAACGTGATAAATTGATAAGTTGAAGAACGCTCTGCAGATCCTGAACACTCAGAAAAAAAAAAAGGGCAGAAAAAGAAATTTCCGCACAGTTCTTACCCCAAGAAATTTCTGTATAAATATAGCCATATATTCCACACTTTTGGATTCTCCTCTTTTCTCTAGTTCTTTTTCTTTCTCTCTGTACAAAAAGAATCAAACTAAGAAAAAATAATACCTTTTGGCTTTCTCACTGTATTTGGACTAATTCACAAGGTAAGTTTCGATGAACCCTATATACTAGACATAAACGAAAAAAAAAAAAAAAAAAAAATACTAACTAGCACACTCAAGCAGAAATAGATAATAAAAAAGCACTAAAAAAAAATGGGCATTATCAATTCATGGGCTTCCATGATCAGGGATGAGACCTACATGCCATGGAAACACAATACCGAATCAGATGTTGAAATTGCTGAAAGCTCTGACAGATCAGATATCCAAAAAACTGCCAACTCTCCGGTTAGAGAAGAAGAAGTATCTCAACAAGATACCGATGCAAACGTAAATCTCGATAAAGGAACTCCAGGTCTCAACAAGTACTGGACTGTAGTTGCCGCAGGTACTGGTCTTTTTTCTGACGGATACGTCAACAATAGTATCGGGTCGGTAAATACCCTTTTGGGTATGCTATACCCCAAAGAATATGCAAATTCCCCAGCTCAGTCAAACGTGGCCAGTATTGCATTCGCAGGAACTGTCGCAGGACAACTGGCGTTTGGCTACATTGCAGATAATTACTCTCGTAGATTTGGTATTATTGCATCTACCTATATCCTCATTGTCTTTACAATTCTATGTGCAGGAGCTTGGGGCGCGGGAGGCTCCATTTATGGTATGCTTGCTGCTCTAACCGCCTACCGATTTTTCATTGGGATAGCTATCGGAGGTGAGTACGCTTCAGGGTCCACAGCAACAGCTGAAGCCACAAACCTGATCAGCAAAGGCCATCGAAACAGATGGTTTGTATTCTTCACCAACTTCATGATCGATAGTGGCTTTGTAGTTGCTGCATTTGTACCACTAGTCTTACTCTGGATTTGTAAAAAAGAGCATCTGACCCCAGTTTGGCGAATCACTCTGGGCCTCGGAGCAATTCCTCCACTGTCTCTAATCTACCTTCGAACCAAGTTCAAAGAACCAGAACAAATTAGAAAGCACAACTTGCGACGAGTTCGAACTCCATACTGGTTGGTTCTCAAGTATTATGGTCCAAGACTGATTGTTGTCTCCTTGATCTGGTTCATCTACGATTTCTCCGCCTATTCCTTTGGTATCTACTCTTCAACTATTATCAACCAAATCGTCCCAGACGGTGACTTGTATAAGACCTTTGGTTGGAATGTCGTGGTAAACTTGTTTTACATGCCTGGTTCAACATTAGGGGCTTTCGCCGCTGATTACATTGGACCACGATTGGCGGTTGTGATCGGAATGGGCCTTCAGTCCATTATCGGTTTCTGTATGGCTTCTCAATACGAGCATCTTAAGCATAACGTTGCTGGCTTTGTTGTAATCTACGGTTTCTTTTTGTCATTCGGTGAGTTTGGCGCTGGTGATCAAATTGGACTGATCGCTTCAAAGACCTCTGCCTCTGCCATTCGAGGTCAGTATTATGGTATCGCTGCTGCCATGGGTAAAATTGGTGCTTTTGTTGGCACCTATGTATTCCCAATTATCATCAAAAACGCTGGTGGAGAAGGCACCACCAAGGGTAACCAAGCACCTTTCTATGTTTCCTCCTCTTTGTGCCTTTTGGCCTGTGGCTTGGCTTTATTCTGCTTGCCCTCTTTGGGTCAAGATGCGGTTAGTCTCGAAGATCTCAAATTCAGGGACTACTTGGAACGTCATGGGTTTGATACTAGTATGATCGGTGATACGGATATCATCGACAGTTCTACTTCAATCCGTGAGAACAAGAATAGCAATAGCAGTGAGTATGATGAGAACCACAACAACAATGGAAATGCTACCACTACTATCATTGAAGGTTCCCATGGGATCGAAGAGAAAAAAGCCATTGATCAGTAATGAGTCAACATCTGTAAATGTCACTAACAAGCATTTTCCTCTTTTAATCCTTTTTCTTTGAGTAGTATAGTAACGACCTAATAATGGACTTTTGATATTTTTGTTTGAACATTCTTTATATGTATGTGTATGAGTTGTGTTACTCATAAAAATCTATAACCTGCTGTAGCAATACTTTGAATAGCATGATTCACATCGCCCTGGAGCATTCAACTTTTGTCTTTGATAAGACCTCAGAACCAATATACAAGCAACACACTGGCTCCACTCTGTGGAATTCCCCTTTGTAGCTATGTTATAGCCATTCTCTATCAACCTGGATACTTTCTTATGAGAGAAGATAAGCCGCATAGTAGGAACATTTGATGCCGCACTGTATTTCACATTAGGAATATAAACTATAACTGGACCTCTGATTACCCCGTCTCGATAATCTTTTGGATAGCACCCCAAGAATAGGGTTCTCTTCCATGGCTTAGATGTTCTTATATTCCTTGGGATATAGGGAAACGATTTATGAAACTTTCTAGCACTATTCCGAAGTGAAACACCCGATGGCCAGTTGTCAACATCCCCCGAAAAATCGTATGCAAACACGATGACCAATTTGCGTGATGGCTGAATCAACGGTTCTATAGGCACATTTTGCCCGTCGACTCCTCCATCTACAAGGTATAGGTCCCTGGATGAGGTGATGTCAGTATAATCATTTGTATCACTATTATTTCTCCGCTTGAATGCATAAAATGGATTAGGTTGATAAAAGGCTCTCTCACGAGCTAATGGACGAAACCCTCCAAACCCCGCACTCTGAACTTGAATAGCTCTTTCCTCAACGGCTGGCTCAAAACGGTCAGATTGATTTGATTTCAAGAAAGGCAGCCCACTATCATTGCTCTGAATGCTTGGATCGGAACCATACCTTAGGGCCAATTCTAGATTATAATTGTTCGCATTAGTCCTATTTGGCATTGCATATCCCCTGAAAGGATAATATATTTCATTGAACATTGCTGAAGATGTTCCCATTACAAATCCGACATTGTCAAATTTCTGCACACAATTATTCTTATCAGGAACTTGACCATTGTAAAGCTCTGTACCTACATACTTCAAGTCCATAAACCCATTCAGTGTATCACTCCAACTGCCCATTTCAAACGGGCTGAATTCAATCACCATAGGAATAGCTGAGACACCCTGGAGAGCTGTGCGATATTATTTTCGATGATTTGATACAATAATTGGAATTGGAACCAAGTCCCTTTCCCTCCAGTATGAATACCTTTGAATGTCCGACCATGACATATTAACTCCGCCACGTGAAGCGTTAATAAGATTGAGTCCTAATCCACGACCCCAGTAATCCACTGCACTCACCGGAAACCCTGCCTTGGCTTTGGACGTTACCTCTTCGTGAATTCTGGTGTAGTAACTGATACTCTCTGTAGATAATATGCCAAAGAAACGTTTGGAGTTTGTGATACTCATATTCTCATCACCTAGATGTGTTCCCAAACGACTACCAAGTGACGAGAACTTTAAAAATGCCTGGTTATTAGGAACAGCCATTTTGTTATTATTCAGATTCCAAATATGTCGTGAATCTCTCAAGTCAACCACAGTGGGCATTCCATTATGATACAGAGATCCTAAAAGCCAACTACCTCCTGAAAGGCCAGATATATACGACGACGATTGGAATAGTCCTGATAGTGAGCTTTCTCCTTCGACCCGCTCATCCAAGGCAGCCAAAATTCCAGCACCACCCAACATTGCTCTAAAACCACCTCCAGAGAACGATAAGCCTATACACACTTGTCGAACTTTTGTGACGTTCAACTCGGGAACAGCGATACGACTCAAAAACTCATGCAGTTTGTCGGTTCTACCCTTCATTTTCCGCTTAATGTACCCAGCCTCTTTAGGGTGAAGCCTGTGGTTGGCTTCTCGAAGTAATGGAAAGTTAGTTTGAGGGCATTCTACAGTTTGGGGATGATAACAATCTGTTCCAAATAAAAACAGTATCGCCAGCAACAGAAAATATGCCCTTGCTACCATCTAATTAATGAGTCGTTTCTGGTTTGAATTTCAAAAATAGTGCTACTGAAGAGTATTACCAGATTATAATCTGTTTTATTTCGGTTCGAGACTTCTATTCTAAACAAGCAAGGCGAGGCTTTCTGCTGTGTGGGTCCACTAGTTGGAAACCGACTCTAGATAGAACTGGTCATATCAAAACTGTGAAAAGTTGTAAAATACGAAAATAAAGGATATAGCATGGACTAGGAATCTTTTTATACCTGCTTTTAACATAGGCACAAGCGCAAATTTAGTTCACCCGTTGAAAAGTTTTAGACTAGTTGATCACCAGTCATACATTTTTCAAGAAATCGGTTCGATGGTCTAGTCGGTCATGGCACCTGCTTAACACGCAGGACGTCCCCAGTTCGATCCTGGGTCGAATCAATTTTTTTTCTTTTCTTATTTTTGTTTCAGCACCATAGTTGGTGGTGGATTGATATTCAGCATATTAAGTCCAAAACTAAAGCTATGTTGAGTTTTCACTTTTCCGTGAAACTTTAGTTGGCTGCGGAGAAGCTGTTTTTTCTTCATCCCAATATATCAAAGTCGGGTCTCCAGATTTTTATCTGAAAGTCTATATTCAAAAAAAAACATGCATTAATCAATAATAAAAGTACAAAAAATCTTTACATAAACTTAAAAGGACTCAACCAATGGAACCTTATACATCCAAATAGTTTCGCATCCATCGTGTGGTGGCTTTCCATTTACTGGCTCTTGGTCAAAGAGAGCCACAGCTCTGTAATTGTAGTGTTTTGGAGTGTCAATGAAGCACAGGAACCAGTTAATAGATCCGTTTGCTCTCAAGTATCCTCGATCATCAATAGACCAGCCATCTTGGGCTTCATCTGCGGACTTCTTGTCGAATTGAAGAACCGGCACACCAGTGACGTCTGGATATTCATTAATGGAGCCGTACAGGATATCTCCCTTAACGAGCTGGGCTTTAAGCTTTCCATCTTCAACGGACCATTCAACGTTTCCACTTCGGTCTGAGTAACCATAATATCGACCATTGTCTTCTGGCAGGGCTTGGAGATATGAATCTTGGTTGAGCTGGTCGCCGGTCATGATCTTCAAGTTGAAGGTTTCGGCTGAAGCAACAGCTACAGAAGCGACGAGAGTGGCAATAGTGGAGAATTTCATCTTGTGTTTTTTCTTTGCTTATGTGAAGTTGGTATGAGGATGATAAGAGGGAGAAAGGAATTCACACAGGATGGTGGCTTTTTATATAATATTTTCGATCTAAGGAATACACCCTACCCAAGCCTGAGCACCTGTATAGGAGCAGAACCCCCTTCCTTCAACAGTCTTAGGGAGGAAGCAATAAGGTAGATCAGCTAAATTGGTTAATTTTTTTTTGCTCGCACCACTAAATATAGTTGGTGAATCTACCGGCTACGGCCCTAGATTTCCACTGTCAGGGATATATGCCCTCGTTTTCTTGTCTCACCAGACCCATCCCGATCGTCGTCTATCGTTGAACTACCAGGTGAAATCATGGGAGGCGGGTCTCTCTTTGGTAGTAGGGACGACGTCCACATGTGTTTCTGTTAATATCGATAGTGTTTTTAAGCTGCATGCGCGGAATCGAGGTTTTGTTTGTCTTGCATGAGCCGCACGATCGGAGATCGAGCGATCCCTTTCCAAAAGCTTTTTGGCCCTACACAATTCCTCAAGATCCTTGTTTTTTTTTTTTTTTTTTTTTTCTTGTCATAATTATCTTTGGATCCTGGAGATGTCATTTTAACGGTTTCCGATTATTGGTTCCAGTCTTATTGAATCGAGTATCGAGCTAGCATTTTGCCATATTGCCATCTAACGTCAGGGTTTAGAATAAAAAAAAATTAAAAGATCAAACTGAATAGTATGTCTCATCCCTGAAATTTAGCCACTTGATTGGCTACTAAAACGAGCATAATAATGGCCAAGGACACGGAAAACCTCTGTTGACCCAAAAGGATTGACTGAATACCATTCTCTTGGTACACCTAAACAGTTCCACAACATTGGTAAATTACAAATAGGAGGAGGAAAAATAAGACTTAAGACAGTAAGGAGGTCGTATATACATATACATATATGAAGTAATTAATGCGGGATTTCAACGTGACGCGAACAAAAAGAGAATAATTGCGAGTCACTAAGCTACCACTCCCTAATGGCCCCATCTGGACCAACAAACTCTGGGTTTCGCCATGCTTTAGCGTCCTTTGCGACGCGTCGCACCAACTCTTCATCGACTTCAACCCCAAGTCCAGGCCCAGTCAAGGCATCTACCATACCATCCTTCACGTCGAAAATGCTTGGGTTCTTGCAATAAGTCGTCAAATCGAATTTCCCTCCATCTGCCAGCTTATTGTAGTGCATCCCCAAACTCATCTCTTGAATGGTGAAATTGATCGCTGTCAGATCAATATGCATACATGCTGCTAACGCAATTGGGCCCAACGGACAGTGTGGAGCTACGGCAACATCGTACGTTTCTGCCATCATGGCGATCCGGCGAGTCTCTGAGATACCGCCAGAATGCGCAATATCGGGCTGGATAATATCAATACAGCCCGATTCAAAATATGGCTTGCAATCCCATCGGGTATAGAGCCGTTCACCGGTTGCAATTGGACATGTGGTCAGCCCATACAGGTGTTTGAACCCATCGACATTTTCTGGCAGCAACGGCTCCTCGATGAATAATGGTTGATGCGGCTCTAGCATTTTGGCAAGTTGTTTGGCCATGCCTTTATGGACTCGACCGTGAAAATCAAGACCAGCGTCGATTCCCACTTCCTTGACCAGTTTTAGCCGTTCTACTGTATCGGTCAATTGAGACGGTGAATCCATCCAGCCAATGGACTCGGTAGCATTCATCTTGACGGCAGTGAATCCTTGGGATTTCCGTTCCAGAGCAGCCTGTTGGACATTAGAGGGCTTGTCGCCTCCAATCCACCCATACACTGGGATTCTATCTCGAACACGTCCACCCAGCAACTCATAAACCGGCACGCCCAATCTCTTGCCTTTAATGTCCCACAGGGCGATATCTAGCCCAGATATCGCCGACATCAACACGCACCCTCCTCTGTAGAACCGTTGGCGATAAGCCTTTTGCCAGATCTCTTCGATCTTATTAGAATCCCAGCCAATGAACCTCTCTTTAAAATCTTCAAAGGCACCCTCAATTGCCTCTGTGTGGCCCTCCAGTGTGCCCTCACCCCAACCCACGATGCCATCTTCGCACTCAACTCGGACCATAAGCCATCTTGGAGGGACTCTGAAAGTTTCTATTTTAACAATCCGGGACATGGTCTACTTAATATTTCTTATATTTTTTTCTAGACTTTGTACAATAAGTTCTTACACTGTAATTTTTATATTTATCGATGCAACTTGTTTCTAGTTCAGCAGAATGTGGATTTGTTCGATGACTATCGGCTTAGGGTGAAATATTAGAGAGCCCCGCTTTGTGTGGGGGTCGTACATTTTAAAAACCCCGTGGGGGTGCGAGAGGCTATGGACATAATAATGGTCCCCCACAGAATAAAGTCTGATGATTGATGTTTGTCCCAGGAGCGTGATGGAGATCTGGACAACATTTATATATATGAATTGTCTTGCAAGAAAAGATAGGGGATATTGTATAGAATCTAACTGACTGAAAGTATCCATTATTTTCCAGAGATCTCCAACATATGATGTCAATTTATTGTTGACCGTTAGTTAATTTCTGTGAACCCCTCGACCGGTCCAAGGACCCATACCAGCATTACGTATCTATTTCCGCAACACTTATAAATCTTTGTGTACCGGTTAAATTGTGATATATTTAAAAATCCATGCTTCAATTAGACACCTCCTCTATGCTTGATTTGAAATACGATTAAAGACAAAAATTGGGTGCAAACTCCATATCACTTGAGTCTGCCGCATCGTCTTGGCATGCAGTTGAATAAATCGCTGATACTCTGAATCATTACCAAAACAGCAAAACAAGCTTATCGGGGAATACTTGCTGCGTGTTGGCAGGCACATAAAGTTGACCATGCGATGCTAAAAAGAATCTATGTGGCCTCTCTACCCCGCATTGTTATCCCTTTGAAGTTGTTAGGGTGATATACTTTTTGTAAATTTGTTCATGATAAGAACTGTTAGCGGTATCTCCATGGTTTGTTATTAGACCTATTGCACTGAGTCAGAAAGAAAGAACTAGTTACCTCTTGTTCTCTAGCTTGGTGATGAGTTTATATATAACTTTGGATTAGAGTGGGGCCACGAAGGAGGCGGGGGAAAGGCGTTGTTACCTTCCATACAATGCCAACTATCTTTTGGTGGTGATCAAAAGCAGCAGTTTAAATTTTAGAGTAACACACGAATTAACCGAACACCTCTAGGTCAATGAATTTGGCTAGTGATACAGCTCCTTCCCCGCAATTCCAGAGATATAAAATCTAATGGGTTTTCCCTCTCAATTAACTACCTTTATTGTTATCCGCTTTCAATTATTTGTTGAGATAAACGATCACAAGCTGTAGTAGGATATATAAAAAAAATGACAGCATTAAACCCTAGAATTATTGCCCTGACTCTGGTTGCGAGTTTGGGTGGTATGCTTTTCGGGTACGATACGGGATTCATTGGTGCGGCGGTAACTCTTCAGAGTTTCAAAGATGACTTTGGTCTGACACCTGAAAATGCATCTCAAATTAGTGGCAATGTAGTAGCAATGCTTCAAGCAGGCTGCTTCTTTGGTGTCATTATCATGGCATTTATTACCGACCGACTAGGCAGACGTAAGGCAATGATCATCTGTGGTGTTATATTTGATATCGGCGCCGCTATGCAAACTGGTGCTAAGGGTATTCTTGGACTTTTCTATGCCGGAAGAATTGTTAGTGGATTAGCAGTTGGTGCAGCATCAATGCTGACACCTTTGATTATTTCAGAAGGATCTCCGAAAAGTATTAGAGGATCACTTCTCACTGCTTATGGGTGTATGCTGTTTTTTGGTATTGCAATCTCTTATTGGATTGATTATGCTTGTCATCAGACACTAGCAAACGACAACTCAAATCAATGGCGAATCCCAGTCGCCCTGCAGTTAGTTTTTGGCTCAATTCTCTCCCTTGGAATGATTCCCCTCCGCGAAAGTCCTCGATGGCTTATCAAAAAGGGTAAAAGAGCCCAGGGTCTAGAAAATTTGCGATACCTTCGTCATGGTAATGCTTCTGAACAAGAAATTCTGGAGGAATTTGCGGAAATCTGTGAAGCTGTTGAATTAGAAGCTTCTAGTACTGAAGGCGTGACTTGGAAAGAGATCTTTTTGAAAGGTAATAGATATCGATTCTTTATTAACATCTCAATCATGATTATGCAGCAATTAACTGGAACCAACGCCTTTACTTACTTCTCAAGCACTTTTTTCTTGCAAATTGGACTTAGCTCGGAATCGGCTGCTTTGTTTTCAACTGGTGTATACGGAATTGTCAAAACGGTGTTCTCCATTGTTGGCATGATATGGATTATCGAAAGATTTGGACGGAAAAACAGTTTGCTAGGTGGCGGTTTTGTAATGGCAGTGACTTTGTTGATTCTGGCAATCTTAATGGTTACTCATCCACCCGTGAAGTCTGACAGCCCATCAGGACCCACATATGGCATGATTATTATGGTATACGTATATTGCGTGGCATATTCCATGTCTTGGGGGCCTGTACCATGGACTTTAATTTCAGAAATCTGTCCAGCCCGTTTGCGAGAATACGGGATTGCTACTGGATCAGCTACCCAATGGGCTTTTAATTGTATGATTTCAAAAGTAGTCCCAATAGCCGTCGAAACCTTGGGATGGCGCTTGTTTTTGATGTTTTCCATTTTCAATTTCGCAGGGCTGTTTTACACATTTTTCGTCATCAAGGAAACTAAAGGGTTGTCGTTGGAAGAAATGGACGCGTTGTTTGGTGCTGAGGCAGCTATTAATGTCAATGAGACGCATGAGAGAGCAATTGCAATTGCTGCTGATGCTGAGGAAGAAAACCTCAAACCGCATGTGTCACACCAATCTCGTGTTTAGTTTGAGTTTGTAACGTATTTGATAATGCAAGAATTGTTGGTTTAGCTTTCGTGTGCCCTAGAAAATCAGATATTTCTAGCGCTCATCCAAGACTTGGTCTTGATAGAAATTTAGGTATCTCTATAAGCTTTCGACTTGTCAAAGGGCGTATTAGGGTCCGCCGCAATGTCTTGCGGTTGAATTAATGGTCGATACTCTGAATCATTACCAAAACTGCGACAAGCTTCCCGGGGAATGTGTGCTGCGTGCTGCCAGGTACAAAAGTGAAACATGCGATGCCAGCTCATCTATAGTATCTCTTGACCCCGCATTTTTTTTCCCCCATTCAATGACGAAGTTTGAAGCAGTGAGGGATAAATTGAGCTTAAATAGCCCACTATTATTCTCTATCAATGGGCGGGCTTGGGGTGCTTATATATTGTACCTTAGAATCTAGTGGGGCAGTGAAGGAGGAGGGAAAAGAAGAAAGGCGTTTTTATCATCCATACGAGATCAGTACCCTTTAGATGGTGATCAACAGCAATGATATACTCTAGAGTAACTAACAATTAATCAAAAATTCCTAGTCAATAAATCTGTCTGTTGTTATACTATTTCCCCGCAATAGCAGAGATATAAAATTCAATAGATTTCTTCTTTATGGTTTAGCTATCATAAAAATATTATCTTTCACCCCTTTCACTAATATAATCAAGACAAGCAGAAGAAGTTATTTTTAAACCATGACCGCATTGAATCCCAGAATTATTGCCCTGACTCTGGTTGCGAGTTTGGGTGGTATGCTTTTCGGGTACGATACGGGGTTCATTGGTGCGGCGGTAACTCTACGAAGTTTCAAAGACGATTTTGGTATGACACCTGAAAATGCATCTCAAATTAGTGGCAATGTAGTAGCAATGCTTCAAGCAGGCTGCTTTTTTGGCGTTTTTATAATGGCATTTATTACCGACCGACTAGGCAGACGTAAAGCCATGATTATCTGTGGTATTGTATTTGATACCGGTGCTGCTATGCAAACTGGTGCTAAGGGTATTCTTGGACTTTTCTATGCCGGAAGAATTGTTAGTGGATTAGCAGTTGGTGCAGCATCAATGCTGACACCTTTGGTTATTTCAGAAGGATCTCCGAAAAATATTAGAGGATCACTTCTCACTGCTTTTGGATGTATGCTATTCTTTGGCATTGCTGTCTCATATTGGATTGATTATGCTTGCCAGCAGACTCTAGCAGATGACAATTCAAATCAATGGCGAATCCCAGTCGCCTTGCAGTTAGTTTTTGGCTCAATTCTCGCTGTTGGAATGATTCCCCTCCGCGAAAGTCCTCGATGGCTTATCAAAAAGGGTAAAAGAGCCCAGGGTCTAGAAAATTTGCGATACCTTCGTCATGGTAATGCTTCTGAACAAGAAATTCTGGAGGAATTTGCGGAAATCTGTGAAGCTGTTGAATTAGAAGCTTCCGCTACTGAGGGTGTTACCTGGAAAGAGATTTTCCTGAAGGGCAATAGATATCGATTTTTTATTAATATTTCCATAATGCTGATGCAACAGCTTTCGGGAACTAACGCCTTTACTTACTTCTCAAGCACGTTTTTTCTGCAAATTGGACTTAGCTCGGAATCGGCTGCTTTGTTTTCAACTGGTGTATATGGAATTGTCAAAACGGTATTCGCAATTGTTGGAATGATATGGATAGTTGAAAGATTTGGACGGAAAAATAGTTTGCTGTGGGGCGGTTTCGTGATGGCAGTAGCTTTGTTGATTCTATCATTATTAATGGCTACCCACCCACCAGAAGAGTCTGAGGGCCCCACCGGATATACTTATGCTATGATTGTCATGATATATGTATTTTGCGTGGCATTTGCCATGTCTTGGGGACCTGTACCATGGACTTTAATTTCAGAAATCTGTCCAGCCCGTTTACGAGAATACGGAATTGCAGCTGGAGCAGCAAGTCAATGGGGTTTTAACTTAATGATTTCTAAAACAGTCCCAATAGCTGTTAACACGTTGGGATGGCGTTTGTTTTTGATGTTTTCAATTTTCAATTTTGCCGGGTTATTTTATACTTTCTTTCTCATCAAGGAGACCAAGGGCCTGTCGTTGGAAGAAATGGAAGCCTTGTTTGGTGCTGAGGCAGCTATTAATGTCAATGAGACGCATGAGAGAGCAATTGCAATTGCTGCTGATGCTGAGGAAGAAAACCTCAAACCGCATGTGTCACACCAATCCTACGTGTAGTATTTATGCTATTTATTTATTTGCTACAAGTATGCAAGATTTGCTAATGATAGATGCTGTTATATATGAAGAGCGGGCTTTAAGTCCCGCTCGAAGATTTACGATTCTTTTACTCAACTCATAGGTACAAATTCAATATCTCCCATCTCAATATACCATCAGGGCTTGAGTGGAATTATTGCTTGTAGAATATCTAACTGCTACTACGAGAAAAACGAAATTGCTGTGGGGACCATAAGCAGAATATACGGCGATAATCTGCTGAAGAGTTCAAAATCTTACTAGAATATTCCAGTTATATATGTCATAGATATTTTTTTTTCAGAAATTGTTGGCATGGCGCAGCGGTTAGCGCATTGGATTGCAAACGAGCTCTTCTAAGGGCTAGTTAACTATCCAGAGGTCCTTGGTTCAAATCCGAGTGTCAACTCTCTTTTTTTTTTTTTTTTTTTTTTTTTTTTTTTTTTTTTTTTTTTTTTTTTTTTTTTTTTTTTTTTTTTATTCATTTATTGAATACAGTTATTAATTAAAAATCTCACTACTATTTTTACTCTGATATTATAAACGGATCTGTGATAAGTGCTTATTGACATTATATTAGAAGTGTTTATCGAGAAAATGCAGACTAGAGGAGAGCATAGACTCAGTGCAACTAATGTAGTTTATTTGCCGAGTCAAAACGAGTCTCATTGCTAGGAATGAAAAATAAAAATAGAAAAACTAGAGACTACCTTCGTTATAAGGAATAAATATCCGAATCTAGTTGCTAAGCTAGGTCTTAATTTCAAGACCATAGTGTACGGTGACCGTGACTATATTTCCACAAAACATCATGAAAGGTTAGACATAACAAATTTTCATCACTTGTATTTTCAGAGTTCACAAGACTCCTAAATGACTTACTATTACTCGGTATTCAGAATAGAGCTTTAAAAATTCATTTTATAAA
>JAJLUM010000165.1:0-13303 GCA_030564265.1 Blastobotrys attinorum
AACAAATTAACACACAGTCTTCCTATAATCGTTAAATTAGCTGTATTGCTAATTTTCTGTATTCAGCTTTCTCTTTACACATTACTTTTTGCTCAGTATATTTCTCAGTGGATTCTTTCTTTCTTTTTTTTTTTTTTTTTTTTTTTTTTTTTTTTTTTTTTTTTTTTTTTTTTTTTTTTTTTTTTTTTTTTTTTTTTTTTTTTTTTTTTTTTTTTTTTTTTTTTTTTGGTTCTACTTTCTTTTTTTCTTCTTTACCGAATATGCAGTGCTCAGTGTACCCTTACATACCAAATACAGATTATGCAGTTGAACTACAGCTTTGTCTGCACTATTCCCCATGTCCCTAAACATCTGGTGCCAACATAAGACGAACTTACAAAATTGGTGTATCCTCTTTTGATTGTACTGTCAAGGATCATCACTAAGAGATGATAGAGGATCTCATCTGCACATATCACGATGGTTTCAATCTGCAAATACAATATACCGGAAAATCTTTCCCCGAAGTGTTGAATATTAGAACCGACAACAGGCACAGACACACATATGCACAAATGAGTTAGTAGCAATTCTAGCGACATTTCTGGGAGTCCAGTTTCCTAACTCGGTACAATTGAGATTTTGAGATTGCACTTGTGTATCAGGCCGAATTTGAATTCCTGTGATCTTGAACTCGTACCTCTAAAACTATGAACAGACTCTAAAATAAAAAAAAAAATAATAATAATAATAAAAAAAAAAAAAAATAAAAAAAATGTATCTAACACGAACAGTCAGTACCCGCCGAAAACTGCATGATGTATATCCCAAGGCTATGAGGTTCGAATTCTCGAAGAGCGGAACTAATTTAGTGCCTTGCTCTGCAAAAGATTTGCGAGCCATTTTCCAAACCTTTGAGGTCATTACAGGCATTGGATTTACCATCTCGATTGGCCATTATTGTCACTGGTTCTAACCAACGTTCTGGAAAATTGCCAGGCGGTAGCAATATGAGAACAATTCTATTACAATGTGAAACCAATAATGTGGTACTAGGTGGGTCCATTGTGTCATATTTGTAGCAACTTGGTTCAACGGTAAGCTAAAACAAGGAACAGATCAGGACAAATCTGCAAATAGCAGCTGGATGGCCCATTTCCCTGTAAAAAAAAGCAACAGGTAAAAGAAAAAAGAAAATTGGCTATAACGGTTTTATTTCAGAATTTGTTTTTATTCTGTGTTCACTCTATTTGACAGCTGTTTTGCATGCTCTTTTGCATATTACCAAGCTTCCGCCCATAACAGTGCATTAGCTTCTGCATGAGAACATCAGCAATTTCCCAGTCTTCCTCTTAGAAGTAAAGCAGCAAACAAGAGTAAGGCACACATTGTTTCTTAGACCGCTCTAAAAAGATATTGGAAAGAACCTTTTTCTTCCATCTATAGAAGCCTTAGAACTAATGAAACCACCGCCGTTTTAGCCAAAAACGGTAATGATCTGCAAACTTTCACCGTTGAACAAAAAGCCGTATGTCATTCTTCACTAAGGGGAATTTACTCTTTGGCCTTATTCTTCGCCGTGGTGCCTTTCTTCCATTATCTTACCATGGTCCTTGCCGAGGTAATGAAGCGGCAATAAAAAGAACACTTGGAAGGATTAATCCGGTAACATAGATAAGCAACTATCGTTGTAGGACAAGTTTCCCACCTTGGTATTTTTAAGAGCTATGAAATTTTTTAAACACAATCAATAGTAGATATCACTTAGCTATGAACATTTATCTCTAACTTTGATTTTGATGCATCGTGGAGGGGGACTAGATTATTATCCAGTATAGGTAGCTAATTGCTGTTTGCCGGATCTACGTTATTTGATTGTATGCAGTATATGCGATACTCTTTGCTTCTATATGACTATCAGATCATCCAATCTTGAGCTTTTAGGTGAACTCAAGTTTTAGGCATTCTCTCGGGCCCATCGTGAAGTTTAAAAAAAAAAAAAAAATTATATATATATATATATATGTTACAGGATATGCAAGATAGTCTTTTTCTTTCTTTTTTCTTTTTCTTTTTCTTTTTCTTTTTTTTTCTTTCTCCTACTGTGATTTTGCTATTGACCTATAGAGGTAGACTTATAGTGTTCACCTGTAGTTTGACAATTGAGATGGCTCTCATTTGATAATTGTTCCGTTAGTTCGGTGTTTTATGATGGCAGCAAGCTGTTGGATGGTTGCTAGACCGAAGGATACGCCGGTCATATAGACTGCATATTTTGAAAATACATATTCCGACTAATCCCTTTGAATAATACCAGAATTGTTTAAATATGGGGCCTATCTATGCCCAGGACGAGACCTTTTCTCGTGATATTCAGCACATTTTCATCGCTAGCGACATTTAGTACTGCTACGCAGGTAACCTTATGGTCGCTAGGCTCATTGAGCAACTATCGAGATATTGTGAGGTTGCCGTGCATATAAAATGAAACGAAAGCTTTAGGCGTGATGACTAACTTTATAACGGAGGATGACTCAGCCTAGCATTAAAGTACTACCGGTCCCACTCGCCGAGATCTCCAAGCTGGTTGGTTGCTCCCGCACATTTGGGTCACACACTCGTTTTCATACCCCATTAAAACATATGATACTCTAATTAAGCTTTCCTCTCCCGATTGTATCTTTGTCACTTTAGTACCTATAAAATATAAAAATTTATACATATGGTGGATGGAAGAAAGCAAGATACTCAACGCAACCCGGCGGCTAAAATCACCCCAGAGCACCCAACTAGTGTTGAGAAGGTAGATTTCAAATCGTTGGAATATGCAGAGGGCACCCTCCATGAACAACTGTTATGCCCTATATGCTGCTATGTACTTTCAGATCCGTGTTCTACAAGCTGTGGCCATACGTTCTGTAAAGAATGCATTCACAGCGCACTGGAAATGGCCAAATCTCAGGAGTCTGTATTCAAGTGTCCTATCGATAGACATCCACTACCTGGCAGGACTGACATCTTGCCGGCGCCATTCCTGGTATCTAGTCTCTTGAATGATCTTAGGGTGTATTGCCCCAATAGTAGTAGAGGCTGTAAGCACCAAGGTGAGAAGTGGTCCATACAAAGTCATGTGGCCGACGACTGTGAATATGCAATGGTTGAGTGCGGGGGTCCTATCACGAAAGACGACGAGGACGAGGACAAGGAGGATCAAAACTCAGTAATTGCAGGTGATGATAACGTAATAATGGAGCAAAAAAAACAGGAAATAGAGGATGGTATTATGGACAAGACGACTGAGACTGATGGATGCGCCATGATGGAAAAGGAAAGTACTTGTAGTAGTACTGGTGCTATTAGTGATGATGCTGAAAATATAGAGCAGCAGAATAGAAAGCTAAAACCTACTGCTAGCGACTCAGATAGGGACGACAAAACCAAGACCCAAAGCTCCAAAAACAATCTTAACCACACACAGTCTCAGTCTCGTATATGTAGAAATTTGGTCCAGAGACGACAAAAACAGCAAGGAGTGTGCGTACATGTCCACATCAAGTGTCCTCAAAAATGTGGCAAAATCATGCCTGCCTACCAGCTAAATCAACACCTTGATTTCGACTGCATGAACATCATGATCAAATGTAGCGACTGCCACAAGGACCTGCCCCGTCCACAACTCGAGCAGCACTCTGATACTTGCCCTGAGGCTCTGATCTTCTGTAGCGCAGACAAGTTCGGGTGTATCTGGACTGGCAAGCGTGTCGAGTTTGAAAAACACTCTAACAGCTGTCAGTTCGTACAACTGCTCCCAGTACTAACTAAACAGGATAATCGAATGGAGGCTGTAGAACGGGAGAATAAAGCATTGCGCTACCATATCGAGCGACTCATGAACCGGTCTAGTCTGATCTCCGCAATCACCTCGTCACTACCTTCGTCCAGTGGTGACGACGACGGCAACGATAGCGTCATTGACCACAGTGCCAATCACGAAGGCACTTCTCAGTTCACTGATTCGGACCTTTTGCATATGTTCATGGAGTGCGAGCGGCTGAGACGCGATGTAGATAGACTAGGAACGACCCTAGCAGACCTAGAAGTCAAGCAGGGCATGATGATTATGCGCGAAAACTGTCGCACTGGGGAGGAGATTGCAAACCTACGCTCGGGGTTCAATGGGCTGCGACACCAGTTGCATTTCTTGCTGGCAGAGCGAAGAAATTGGAAGATCTCCTCTGATTCGGCTTCAGGGACTAGTTCTAGTAGTGCCGGTGGTGTTAGTGGTGTCAGTGGTACTAACGGCAGCAGTGACCTCGCAAATGTCCGTGGGCCACAACCTCCAGTGAGACGACTGAGTGATTTGATTCGCGATGTTAAGCTTTAGTAGCCAGTCGCAGCGAGAGCTAAGACCCACGCTCTGTCACATTCTCCTATTTATTTATTTAATGCATTACAATAACTTTTGTTTGGAATTATACGAGCTATTCGTAAATTATTTTTTTTTTTTCTCCTTCTACTTACCGGTGGGATCAAGCTTATTGTCCAATGGCACTTAGCGCATGGGACATGTGAAATAGTTTAGATAGGCGGGCATCCGATGCACAATCTCCCCACGTTTGCTAATACGAGCTCAGCTATTGGTTATTCGACCACTGTAGAAACTCAACGCATTTGTTCTCGCTTTCTTTCTGGATTTGAACACGGAGAAGAGTCTTCCTACTATGATCTGGTCCAAAATGCAACTCCTCCTTCTATAGTCCCATACTTGACAAGCTAAGGGATGCCAAGGAGAACAAGCTAATCCTCTTAAAATGGGTCCGTTGTCCGCCGCACCGTTGCAGCCCGAATTAATAAACTAGATATCAACCAACGGATAAAACCCACACATTGCCCAATTCCAGTTGATTCGTTTACATCAACAGTTCTCTTCGACTGTCTCATGCAATTGCATGCATAAAAGAGTTGCGGGATAATACTGCCTCCAGTTGTTAATTTATTTTGGCAAGCAAAAGAAACAGGATTTGGCTAGTCCTCAATCGAGACATAATATAAAACCGGGGGTGTTCCCACACAGAATCCAATCAACTTTTTCCAGGAAACCTTCCATTGAAATAAAATAAAATAAAATGGTTCTGTTAGGCTTAAAATTGTGTACTGCTATCGCAATAGCAGCAGCTGTCGCCAACTGTAGCAAAAACACTTGCCCAAGCCCAACCAAAGTTGTCCCATGTACCCAATTGCGACTAGCATATGCTGGTGGATCTGACATGTCTGTTGGCTGGAATACTCCTGAAAAGCAGAACAAAGTTGAAGTATGCTGGGGTGAGTCCACAAGCAGTATGATCCATTGTGCCCAAGGCGAATCGTCCACATATCTCACTTCGACCACTTGGAACAATCACGTAAAAATGTCACCTTTGCAGCCGGGGAAAACGTACTACTACCGTATCACTGATGATAAGCTCAAAGGGGTTTACAAGTTCAAGACCGCACCTGAAGTCAAAGCTGACACTGAAGAATGGAAATTTGCCTTTGTCGGTGACCTAGGCACCATGGGAAAATTTGGATTGAGTGACCATGGAGATGATGGCGATGGATGGGCACTGGAACCTGGTGAAGAAACCACCATCCAATCATTATCTGAAAACGTCGACGATTTTGAGTTCCTTTGGCACGATGGTGATATCGCGTATGCCGACTACTGGCTCAAGGAGACTCTCCATGGCTATCTCCCAAATGCCACAATAGCAGACGGTCCTCGACTCTACGAGAAGATTTTGAATATGTTCTACGTCCAGATGGCCAATATTTCTGGAACTGTACCATATATGGTGGGCCCAGGCAATCACGAGGCCAATTGTGACAATGGTGGCTCCGGAGATTACGATTCTTCGATATGTGTAGAGGGGCAAACAAATTTCACAGGATACCGAAATCATTTCAGAATGCCCTACAAGGAGTCAGGTGCTACCTCCAATATGTGGTACTCCTGGGAACACGGAAATGTTCATTTCATTCAGTTTAACACTGAGACCGATCTCGGCGAGGGAATCCAAGGTCCGGATGAGACTGGCGGGTCTGCAGGTACCAACGCTGGTCCATTTGGTACTTACGAGAACGAACAAATTGACTGGTTGAAGAATGATTTGAAGAACGTTGACAGGTCCAAAACTCCTTGGGTGATTGCAGCTGGCCATCGTCCATGGTATGTGTCTTTGGATTTGGACGAAGCTGGCAAGGCGAACAAAAAAGCATTTGAACAGGTTTTGAAGACTCATGGAGTCGATGTGATTTTGTTTGGCCACGTGCATAACTATGAGCGGTTTACTCCAATTTACAAGGATAAGGCTGACAAGCGTGGCCTTGATAATCCGAAATATCCGTGGTACATCTTGAACGGTGCAGCTGGTCACTACGATGGACTGGATTCTATTAAGTGGAAGTATGCTCCAGACGGAATGCAGGTTGGTATCGATGATACTTATGGATGGTCTCGATTTACTGTTCACAATGCGACTCACTTGACCCATGAATTTATTGCTTCTGGGAACAGTACTGTTTTGGACACTTCTACTTTGTACAAGAAGCGCTAGTTTTGTAATCAAGCACCGGGCGGTTGTATGAATTAGGACTAGAAATAATAGATTAATTAGAAACCAAATGATTAATAGAGAAATAAATGTTCAACTCCTTTACGTATTCTATCATTACATGTGATATGTAATTCCTTTTATCCATGCATTGGTGCTTAGTTCTGCACTAAGAATTGAGCCTCACACGCCTCACCGAGGTGCGGCGGGCGGGGCCCCGCGGTAAATCTCAGCACTCCAAACCTTACTGGACTTCCATCTCGGTCGGTCCCAATGGAAAAAAAAAAAAAAAATAGTTCAAATTTTTTTGATTACTCCTTCTCGATAAGTATATCATCTTTATAGCACATAAATCTAGTAGCAATGGTCAAAGTAACCCCAGTTAACGAAAACGAAAAGAAGTTCAACGAAGCTGCTGCTGCAGCCGAAAACAACGCTGACTACTCAGACACGGAGAGCGAAATCTCTGATGAATCCGACGATGAAGAAGACATCGACAGTGAAACTCTGACCGACAGACTGGTGGCTCTCAAAGACATCGTGCCACCTCAATATCGATCAAACTTGGTAACATCGGCTTCCACTGCATACAACTGGGCCAGCAAATCTGTATCGTATGGTGGCAAGGCCCTATGGGTCCTCACTACTTCTGGACTACTTTTGGCTGTTCCATTGGCTCTCTCCATCATCAGTGAACAACAACTGATGGAGATGGAGAAGGAGATGAAGATGTCACAGACTGCTAACGATGTGTTGGCACCAGGTGCTGACACTGGGTTTAGCCAACAGCAGCAGCAGCAAGAAGCAATTGGAGAAAGCAAGTAAATCTATTGAAGGCAATTTTTTAATGGCAATGCTGTGAAAGAGAAGGGATGCTTATCTTACTTTTTCTTTTAATTATTTGTTGCTATTGGAAATTAGCATTTTTGTGGATGCCTGCGTCTCTCTTGTGTGTGTATATATATATAAATCAAAAAAAAAAAATTGTGTTCTTATTTCTTGGTCTGTGGGAAAACGAGTTCATGTCATAAGAATGAACTAATACCCAATAGCTCCAGGAATCCTATCTCTAATAATCTGGATGTTAGGTGCAGGCGGATTCAGATTTGCCTGAGCCACCGCAATCCGCTTGTGAGTGATATCGTATACGACGTACATGGCTCTCATCACATTGTCTCCAAGAAGCATAAAGTCCATACCTCGTTGAACCTTTTCAATACCAATGTAGCAGGAGTTCGGTGGGAATGCCATATTGGCCACAATTGTGTTGAGCATATCATTTATAGGCCATAAGAAGTGATAGTTTGGAACCTTGATCTTTACCCCGTCAAAGTCAAAAACCAAATTCTTGGTAACATTACAATCACAGTAATATTTTTGGCCAATTGCAAATGAAGGATTCGCATTTAATGCAACATGCAATCCTTCCAAATCACCGCCAGGCATGTAGGTCAATGAGGTACCTGAGTCCAATACTGCTGTCTGTTGCTTTGACAACAGATTGCCCTTGGACCAACCATCACTTTTCATAGCTTTGAGTTGTACACCCAAGTGACGTGAATGAGTGATGGGCATCGAATAAAGTGTGCCGACATACTTGGATCGGTCTACTGCACCAAAGAGCAGTGAGCCAGATTTGGAGTGGAGATCATTCAGGTAAAGAGAATAAGCCGCGGTATGAATCACGCCAGAACTTTGGAGTTTTAAAGGCAAGTTTTCATACATAAACCCTTTGCTATAAGTAATTTCAGCTTCTGGTCTACCAATTCCAATCAACCCCTGAGATACGTCACCAGTATCTGCCACTCCAATTGAGAATCCAGAAATTGAAGCATCACCAATTTTAAACACATCTGTACCCCAAGTACCTGTGGTAGTACCTATGCCATACTGCAGCTTGTATTGGGTATTGTTACTCTTGAAAGTGGATGATCGAGATGGGTCAAAAAATGAGACTGGCTTTTCTTTTCTACCTTTGTGCCTCGAACCGGGGGCAAAAACCCATGTATCGGATGATCCTGTATCTACAAGTAGACTAACTGCCTGTGGAGGCGTTCCAATCATTACTGTACTTGAATAAAAGTACCGTTGGTTATTTAGACGATCTGTGACAGCCTGGTTAGCCTTGTTTAAATACGGATTTCCGGTATCTTGCACTCGACGTTTATTGGTCAATGGATGACTGCTACGATCCAGGTCCAACTGGAAGTATCCCTTGGGGGATGTTTCATTTCTAGTTTTATCTTCGTCTATATCACTGCTGCCGAGAGGAATTGCATGTCCAATGGTAACAAATACTGCTGTTGCAGTGAATAATGCAACCGATAGGGCTTGCATTATGTGAGCGAAGTTTTTTAGATATAGCAAATGATTATGGCTTTTTCAATTGTGAAATTACAAGATTTAGGATTTATTCTCTTTTATAACGAATGATAAAGACCCAGCATATGTTGATTCTATCTGCTGGTAATTGAACCGTCTTCTGAAGGATATTTAGACGAGACTAGCTCCGGTAGATTTAAGCTTCCCACAAGAAGACAAACTCTATTTTAATTAGCTTTCCTTCCTTCCTTTTCTTTTCATCCTTGCTCTTTCGCTTATCTAGAGTCTAAACTATTTCCCGCCGGCTTCAATATTACATTCTTCAGCTGCAAAACCAGCTTTGTACTACAATCGTAGTTTTTGGCACTAGCATTGCAGTGGAAGAGTTTTTGGGTTGTATTCCCTTTTATATTCACTAATTTCACTACTAACTGTGGTCTATGAAGTCAAGAGGTAAACTAGAACTATATCTTAACGTGCGTTTTCTTTCAACGATTGAGTATTTGGCATAACTTGATAATGGTGCGTCCACTCTTAGAAAGTACAAGACTCCAAAGGCACATTAAAATATAAAAACATGAAAGCTTAATCAAACGTGTCTACAAAATAACGTGGGAATATACGAAATAAAATGAAAAATCAAAATGGTCAATATGATCAATATGTTAATTATAGAAATGAAATGAAATACAAATAAAAATATAGAAGAAGAGAATAATTCAGTATATGAATGCAGTAAAATGAAACACTGTTATACTTTGTAATTCCACCATTTATTAGTCTTGACGGAAATCTGTACTCCTCCATCAAAACAACTGATATGGAAATTCCACAGTGGCAGACAAACAAGTGACTTCTTCGTCGTCAACAGTATAAACTCTCGCATTCACAATGTATTTTCCTGGAGGAATCTCCTTAGGCAGCTCAATACTCTTTTTGATGGTACGATCGCCAGCTTCAATTGGACACTCCATGTCAACATTACCAATTTGCTCACACAAATCCACTGTTTGTTTGACTAGGCGAATATAGCCATACCGAACGTCTAAATCGACATAGGCACCTTCCTCAATCTGCTTTTTGAATGTACCGACAGCCTCAAACGTTAGGTTTGCACCTCGTGCTGGTGGATTTGGATCAATATCGATTCTATCTATAGTGAGAAGCAAATCCTCAGAGAGGTCACATGCGATAAAAGGAGAATCTCCTGGAACTGGTTTTTCATCTGAACCAAACTCTTCAACCTGGCCAAAGGGATTTTGGATCTTGAAGTCACTCAGAGACGTTGCGAGTGAAACTGAGACTACTGATAATGCCGTTGCCACAGAGAGAAGCTTCATTTTGTACTTTGGCTGTCTGTGTATTTCAATTCTTTCTATGTTCTTTTACGTCTTTTGGTTTACAAGTTATTGGTCTATCAAAAAGAGGCTATCGGTGAGTGTCTTTATAGCTCTCGCTCTCTTTCCTGTAGGAGTATGGTTGTATGACTGTTTTGGGCAGGTGTGTGGGGGCAAAATGAAGGATCACAAGGAGAATATTTGGCCCAACAAAACACAGCAAGTAGCGAAACTTGCTACTGGGAGGGACGTCCTAGACTATATATCGGAGATCCGGTGCGGCTTCCGATAAGCGGCTGGATAAGATAGCACAACAAGGTCCAGCGCGCACCTGTAAGGCTGTCGAGCCAGCTTTCTGAAGCAGCCAGTATTAACTTTTATATCACAATAGATTGAAAAACAGTAAATATATATGTAAAGAAGCCCAATATAATCCTAGTGATAATCCGAATGTGTCACTATCCACCAGCTCAACATTCTTAAAATACAAATCGATCAAGTTCAAACTTCAACAGCTGGTACGTTCTTACAGGCAAAGACATCACCGTTGGCGCATCTACAGAGAGTTAAACTCTCGAGACAGACGGCACGTTTAGCCGAATCGTCTATTGTCAGTTTGTCATTGCAATCATTCCATATCTCCAAGCAACCCGATAAACATGTGCCATCAATTTCACCCCGTATAGGTATTTCACCTCTATTACTGAATGGGCTACACTCATCAGATTTTGACTCTACTAAATCTTCGGCTTCCAAGTTTACTTTGCTAAGATCTTCGATGAGCTGGTCAACCATTTTAACTTCTGTAGCAAACTCAACACTGTCCACCACCTTGTCTAATTTAAAATCAGGCTGAAATGCCAAGGTTTGGACCGCAAGCGGCTGCCCCATTGTAGAAACTGTAGTGTTGCGTTGAGATGAACCTGTCAAAGTTGCCCCTAACTGCAAGATGCCCAATGCTTTACTAGAGAAGTTTCTAGTGGCAGTCGCATTAGATTCTATAGGTACATGCGTACTCGACAACGAGGCACGAGTAGAAAGTGCAAGTGTTGTGTTAACACTCCATGGCGGTGTCATAGTCCAGTTGCCACTTATTGGCCATGAAGCTGCACTGCTTCTTGAGACATTTGTATATATTCCGGAAGTCAGTGGGATTCTAGTCGTCTCTTTATCAGGTGCTCCAGGCGATACAGACTCTTGTACAGGGTTTGTTCTCGTTTTTGTCACAGTTAAAGTCACCTTTGGCCTAGATTCAGTAACACTCACTTCTGGAATCACATTTGTGATTGTTATAGTCTCCTTTGGAATAGAACTAACATGCGGAGGTGAAGATTCAGCAGAAGATAATATCTCTTTGCCAGTAGCAGAGGTGGGCGCCGTTAGGGTGGTAGTCAAGGTTATTGTCTTCGGTGGCACAGTAATCCACTGAGTTGTACCGTTGGAGGTATCACCTGGAATCGACGTTGCTGGAACAGTACTAGTAACAGTTACTGTCACTGTCTGACCATTATTTGGATTGCTACTTTCAGGACTAGTGTCTGAAGGTCGGCTGCTGTGTGTTGGAAAGCTAGAAGGTCTTTCTACATCACCAGTCTCAATAGGGCCAGTAGCTTTGGTAGGAGACTGTTGATCTCCCTGCCCCGGCAGACTACTTGTAGGGAATACCTTAGAAGTGATCACGTCTTGACCACTATCAGCCGACGCAGTCACTTGGGTTGAATTTCTAGAAGGCGAAAAGACGCCTTGAGAAGACTTCAAATCAGGTGATGTCGCCGGCCCAGATGCATCTGGTGAACTCGTGGATACTTCTAGTGGCTTTGAAATACTGGAGAGAGATGATGCATCTGGAATTTTTGAATTGTTTGATCCCGGCATAATTGGAGATTCTGCAGAATTTTGCGGTTCCGAAGTGTTTGGAGACTTCGCAGAAGTTGGCACACCTGCAGAAGAACTTGGTGTTCCAGTGGTGTTTGGAGGGCCATTCGAACTCAGGGAAGAACTTGGTGAGTTAACTGAGGAATTTGGTGTTCCAGTAGTGTTCGGTACTTCAGTGGTGTTTGGGGAGTCTTTTGAAGTTGGTGAGGCGGCAGAAGAATTTGGTGATCCAGAAGAGCTTAGTGATCCAGCAGAACTTGGTGATCCAGCAGAAGAATTTGACGTCCCTGTCGTGTTTGGGGGCCTATCCGAATCTGTGTGTGAACTAGGAGACCCGCCTGAAGGATCTGGTGATTCTGCAGAGCTTGGATATCCACTAGAACTTGGGGACACAACTGAAGAATCTGGTGAACCCGCAAAACTTGGTGATGCCGTCGTAGTTGGAGAGCCATCTGAAATTGATATGTCTGGTAAATTAGCTGTACTTGGAGACCCACTAGAAGCAAGTGACCCCTTAGAGCTTGGAGATCCAGCGGAGTTTGGTGAGTCAGATGAGCTAGGATCTAGAGTCAGAGAAGTAGACTTCCGTGAACTAGAATCTGGCGATGTCAAACTTGTGACTTCCGGTGCGGAAGTTCCAACTGATGGTGATTCTGTACTTGGATTTAAGTTCTGTAAGTCTGATGTTGGGACTGAGGTGTCTGGTAAATTGGACCTCGTTGAATCGGTCGGATTTCCAGCACCTGCCTCAACTCCAGTAGGGCTTCTCGTCAATGTGATAGTTATAGTTCGAGGTGGCACAGTGGTACCTGGGATGACAATCGGCTCTATTGTAGTTCCTGATATCGTTTTTCCGGGTATAGTGGACCCAGGGCTCGTGGTTCCATCACTATTCAACCCTGGGATTGTGACTGGTGAAACTGGGATGACAGTTTCTGGTATAGTTCTTGGTGGAATTGTTGTGCCTGGAATTGTTGTAACAATAACTGGTTGACTTTCTGGTTGACTTTCTGGTTGACTTTCTGGTTGACTTTCTGGTTGACTTCCTGGTTGTCCTGGTTGTCCTGGTTGTCCTGGTTGTCCTGGTTGTCCTGGTTGTCCTGGTTGTCCTGGTTGTCCTGGTTGTCCTGGTTGTCCTGGTTGTCCTGGTTGTCCTGGTTGTCCTGGTTGTCCTGGTTGTCCTGGTTGTCCTGGTTGTCC
>JAJLUM010000166.1:0-13240 GCA_030564265.1 Blastobotrys attinorum
AAAAAAAAAAAAAAAAAAAAAAGATCTTTAATAATGAAAATCTGATGTTTATTAGCCTATGAATATATATATGCATTAGCCTCGTTTGTTTTAGACCTCATTCATATCATTTTATTAGGCTTTCAAAATAAAAATGTCGAGTGTCGAAAGACAAAAAGAGCAGAAAACAACTGCAGCCGATGGCACGGCTTCGTCTTCTCATTCCAGAGACGACTCCACAAGCAATGACAATGACGAGCTCGAGACCTGGGAGCTGCCCTTCAACACTATGACACACGAGGTCATGTTTGTATTGACCATCATGTGCGGCCAGATATATACTCAGGCATCTGTAGCCCAAGCTAATAGTATTCTCCAGATCATTGGATCTCATTTTGGCGATGAGGACCCTGCTCGTAGAAGTTGGTATGTTGCCGCATATAGCTTGACAGTGGGTACCTTTATTCTCACTGCCGGTAGACTGGGCGACATGTATGGCCACAAGAAACTATTAATGATCGGGTATGTCTGGTTCTCCATCTGGTCTCTGCTTGCTGGAATTGCCCATTACGCAACTGGGTCTGATTTCTTCATTGCATGCCGGGCCCTACAGGGCGTTGGTCCTGCTATTCTAATGCCTACTTGTATGGCTATTATTGGAACCACATATCCCGAGGGTAAGAGAAGACATATGGCATTTGCGCTATATGGCTCTTGTGCCCCAGGTGGGTACATGCTAGGGAGTATATTCGCCTCACTACTGGCTATGAGGGCTTCTTGGGAATGGGCTTACTACATTACAGCAATAATCAGTGCAGCCATGATACCAGTTGTATATTTTGTAGTCCCTAGTCCAAAGATAAATGAAGTACATCATCATACATCGGAGGGTGAAAACCAGCAAGAGGAAGAAACCTTTGATTATTTTGGTGCAGTCACTGGTGTCACTGGGCTCATTCTTTTCAACATTGCATGGAACCAGGCCCCAATTGTAGGCTGGGATCAGCCTTATGTCATAATTCTGCTAATTCTGGGCATCTTGTTCTTCCTTGCGTTCTGCTACATTGAAGCCCGAATTGCCAAGCACCCTTTAGTACCTGTTTTTTCGGGAACCATCGCACTAGTTCTTGGCGTGGTGGCATGCGGCTGGTCGGTCTTTGGCATCTGGATCTTTAATCTATGGCAATTCCTAGAAGTCCTGCGTGGATACACACCACTCGAGGTCACTGCACAGATGGTTCCGGCACCTCTTGTTGGATTCTCTGCTGCTATTTTGACCGGATATCTGGTGCGCAGGGTTCCCACGGCATTGATTATGATGATGGCCCTCCTGGTATTTACTGTGTCCTCTATTCTATGTGCTACAATGCCCATAAAGCAGACATACTGGGCTCAGGCTTTTGTCACATTTCTGATTGCTCCTATTGGTATGGAGTTTTCGTTCCCGGGCGCTACTATCTTGCTTAGTGGAGCGGTCCCCAAGCGGCACCAGGGTATTGCGGCTTCTCTAGTTGCTACAGTAGTGAATTACTCTATCTCTATAGGATTGGGCATTGCAGGAACGGTACAGGCCTACTTGTATCAAGGCACTGATCCGGAGACTCTTTTGAAGGGCTATCGTAGTGGGTTTTATTTAGGAATTGGAATAGGAGGACTCGGGGTGATTTTGTCACTGTTTTCGTTATACAAAGAGACCATCATAGACAAGCGGCGCACTAGAAGTACGAACTGATCTGTAAATATGTGTAATTGTTTATTGGGTACATGTATCTCAATATTGAGCTAATTGTTTTTCCTTACTTTTGTTTCGGACCCTATCCACGTTATTTATACGGGTCGATCTCATTAAAGAAAGTGTAAAAGTGAACAAAAGGGTTTTAACAGGCTGTAGTAGCTAGAATATATTCTATTTATATTTCTATTGTAAAGGAAAGCGCATTACGGCACTTTCTTCTATAGTTTCTAGTGTACAGTTTCACACTCTTCTATTTCCAAAAAAAATTACAAATCACCCAATTTGAACGCAGCATCGACTTCTTCCCAGTTTTCGAAAAAGTTCTTGAAGTATCGCACACCGAGCCAAATGTCCTTAGATCCTGTAGTGGCTCTCACAGAATGCATGGACAGCTGCGGAATACCAATATCAATTGACCGAAGTCCACTCTTCGAAGAAATGTAAGGCCCAATGGTGCCACCAGACCGCGAGTCATTTCGAATCTGGAAGTACTGCAGCTTGTCACCAGTCTTTCGTGCAATCTCTTCGGCAACCGCAGATGAAATGCCATCAGTGGTCATATGCCCGTTGGGGTCAAATGACAGAACCAAACCAACGTTCAACACTGGCTTGTGGTTGTCCATCATAGTGGATGCAAAATTAGGATTGTAAGCATGAGAAACATCAGAAGACAAGAAGAAGGAGTTGGCAAAGGTCAACCTCTTCAATTCGTCATCTGATCCGTATTGCGCCATGATTCGGTCAATTGTGCCTTCCAAAAGATTGCCTTGAGCGCCTTGTTTTAACAAACTGCCGATTTCTTCATCATCATAACAAGCTACAATGTTGAGGGAAGAGGACTCTGCAGCGGCATCTGCAGCTTCGATCAAGGAGTGTACTGCTGCAAAAGAGCAAATTTTATCGTCAATTCTTGGTGCCATCAAGAACTCACCGTCCAATCCAGCAACTGTGCCTGGCTGGGTGTTGAACATCTCCAATTCGACTTGCAAGAAGTCTTTCACAGGGATGCCAATATCTTTAGACAGGGCACGAAGAAGTCTCAGGCTGTGTTTGCCATAGACACTGGATTTTTTCTCGTCCTCAGTAGGTTCTGGCTCTTCGCCCTGACCGATCAGTGGCACCATTTGAGTCTCCTTGTTGAACGGGCCCTGAGCAGCAGCACCAAAGTGAGGAGCTAAAGAAGGGATGATCCCCAATGGGTGTTTCAAGTGAGCCAACTTGGAACTGACCTTGGTATTAGAGCTATCTGAGCTATCCTTCTCTCGAACAATGATTCGGCCAGCGATGCCTAAGTCGCGGTCCCACCATTTGTCGCTCAGGGCACCCGCATAGGGTGCAATGGCAATCTGGGCATAGCCTTCAGCGGTTTCCTTGATGGAAATTGGTTTCAACTTTGTGGTCAAAGCGTCGATATGGGCACCAATAATAGCGGCACCATGGCCCGGCTTCCAATTCTTACCAACGATGAAAGCCAGCAAAGAAGATCCATTCCGGATAGTGTAGTATTTTTGCGCTTTACCAGCAGTGAACTTATCGTCCCAGCAGTCTCTTTCGCTAATATAGGAGAAGCCATTATCACTAAGTTCTTTGGCCAAGTTGGAGACTGCATGGTAAGTAGTGGGGCTCTTCACTGTGAAGTCAATGTAGTTGTTTGTATAGTCATCAGCAGATGTCTTGGGGTCATATTTGGAGAACTCTGAATGCTGCACGTCACTAGTACACTCAGCAGTACTATCGAGAGCAGATTGGTCTGCCCGACCCAATCTTTGTTTAGCTAATTTATCGGTTCGCATTGAAATTTGCCTTGTTTTAACAGTAGCAATAGTTATTCTTTAGAGTAAGTATTTATAGGGTGAAAGACGAAAAAAAAAAAATAAAATAAAATAAAAAAGGTCAATTACAAAGTTGAGTAATGTCAAGTGGAGAAGTGAATCTTGAGGGGAAATCGGAGCCTTATATAGGACAAGCTCTTTATGTAGTGATTAAAAAGGGAGTGGAGGAGCGGGCGAAACAAAGAAGGGGAAGAGATAACGGCAACTCCGTCCGACAGGATCTAGATCTAGTATACGGCGCCATATTTATCAAGAAGTGCATAATCGGATGTATGTGTTTGTTGAAGTCAAGTATGATGACCAATAAAGGGGCGAGGCATATAAGTATGAGCTCAATTGCGAAGTATAAGACGAATTTGGGTCCGGTCAACTGGAATTTTCTATTACATGTCCTAATAGACCCTCCGGTCGTTCACTCAAAAGTTTCTGCATCTCATATCAACTCATATACATCACTACTCCAGAATTAGTACTCTGAATCAAAATATGAAGTTCTCCCTCAAGTGATTGAGCCAACAAGTCGATCAATTTGGTATAATACCTGACCTAATTGCCCGCGCCGCAGTCGGTCCTCCGACCACCCGAAAAAAATACTACTACTCCCAAATAGTACCAATATCTTTGTTTTCAGTAATGTGGTTTAGCAGTAAAAGTCGTACTATATAAGTTCGAAAAAGACGATATAAAAAACAAGAATACTGTGATATTATTACTGAGTCTCAAGTTAGAACATTTAGAAATGTCGGAAACAATCAGAGAGAGCTTACCTCCTCGCGAATCTCTCTCACCAAAATCAAACAAGCGGAGAAAGAAATTCCAGAGGTCCTCAAGAGCTTGCACATACTGCCGTCAAAAGAAGCTGAAGTGCGATGCAATTCAAAAATTCCCTAACAGCTGCTCTCAATGCCAACGATACAAATTATATTGTGAGATAGACGCAGAGTTCAAAAGAAGTGGCAAACTCGTCCAACCCACAGCAGCCACAACAAACCCATATAGAGCTGGAACTCCACCTCTGGCACAAGCCATGGAACAAGATGGGCCCCCTAACTCGCATGATGAGAGTCATCAAGAACCTCAAGATATGTCAACTCAGGATAATGAAACAAATGAGTTTATAAAAGATTGCGAAGGACGTCCTGCTATGACAACTGTAATGCATTCTACCGGTAACGGTCCTGCTGAGCAGTCACGAAGGTCTCGGTACCAGTTTCTATTTGAAAAAGACCCACTGCCCGACATAAATGTAGAAGGTATCAATATTCCTGGAGTCAAAGTACGGGAAATGTTTCGGGTTTTCTACTCTGAGTTTTATCATCACCTGCCCGTCTTCCTGAGAGATTATCTTGATCCGGTGTTGCTAGTTGGGGAAAGGGGTCTGGTGTATTGGGCCATATTGACAGTTACTAGCATGATAGTATGTCCAGAATTTTCCAGATCTTTAGCTGATTATACGCGGAATCAACTCAACCACGCTAAGGTTAAAATGATGACTCAAACATTTGTGCTTAACCCTCAGATGGGCATGTCTTATATTATCGCATCTTTGACGCTGTGCACATGGATGGTTCCATCACCGAGTATGCATGATCCTCAAGTTCATACTGATAAAACGAGGCAAAACAACAGCAATATGAAAATTCCCCCAGTGAAAGATGATCAAACGTGGCTGCTGTGCTCAATTGCTACCAACATCGGCATGCAAATGGGATACCACCGAGCAAGCTACCACGAGGAATATGCACCAGAGATAGACTGGGATAACAATAAAGATCGAAAGATAGCAGCAGCTTCGCTATGTTGGGCAGGTCTATTTATTATAAATCAGACAAATTCTTGCATTACTGGCCTGCCCAATATGGCGCCTATGAACAACGGTATATACCGACATTTGAACAGACTAATGCCTAAAGTGCCAGAACTAGAGGCCTTTATAGCCCAACTGAGAATAATGCAGGGGATAAGAAACGGTATAGATGCCTTGGGTAACAATTCGGATACAGAAATTGGCCTGGTAGAGCCCAGTGCCAGGGGCTTGATTCATTCAACTGTCGTGACTAATTTCTCTCAGCTCGTTTCTTCAGTTGGCTACCATGATAGATACACGGAATTACTCTTCCTGATAGGTAAGATGCAGTTTCATTCGTTTCTTTTAGCCCCGGATACGCTAGAGGCTGATTCGCGAGCTGTCGCTGTGCCGCTCTATTTGGTTTGTTTAAAGATCATCAAACTATTCAAGGAACTGATGGCGGCGATCCCTCATTTTCGATCTATTCCTGCAATATACATCAGAGCTCCTTTTTTCGCTACAACGTTACTATTCGGTATCTCGGTGTCTAATCTTGCTCCACTGATAGATACTATCGCCTGTAGAAATGCAATTTCTGACATGTATAATCTGTTCAAAAGCATGGACGACTACTTTGAGACCAACCTACGGGTAATGCAGTTAATTGATACCATGCATGAACTGCACAGTTTGGGGGAAATAGAAGAGCCTGTGTTCAATATTAAAACTCGCTTGGGAGCGAGTGGCTTTATCAGTATGTTTATCAGGTTCAAGAGATATCTGATCAAAGAAAACCGCGAAAATTGCGAATATAGCCAACAAAATTCCATGGCGGACGTAGCATTTAGAGGCTGTTTCCCAGTTTCCTCGACGGGTACCAAAAACACTCTATCATCAAGCAAAAGGGCCGACACGGACACGTCAATAGTTGCACGACCTTCAAGTCTTACAGACTCTACATTCTCTGGGTCAAATGCATCATCTGTGAACGGTTCAATGGAAAATGGCTATGGAAATGGTAACGGGCCGGCTTCTGCTGAAGTGAGACCGGATCTTTCTTACTCTGGAGCGTCTTTCCAAAGCGAGAGATCAATGGATTCTACAGAGGACCTAGAGTCTATGATGGCTGACATATTGGATTGGCAATTGCCAACTGCCTCGGTGAACTATATGTTTTAATCTACGACGACAACTTTCTAACTTAGTGAACCCAGGGAGAGAAGTTACCGCAGGGATTTTTTTTTTTTTTTTCTCCTTTGTTTTTCTATTTACATCTAGATTTAATTTATATCAATTTCCACTAATACTTTCTTTTCAGGTGCAACCAACAGATAAACCTTCGTTAATAAGACACGCTTCAGATTATTGAGAGTAACAAAACTCGTTACCCAGATGGCTGCATATGCTCACACGTTATCCCCGAAGATCGGCGCTATAGTTCGGATATATCCTAATATGAAACCTGAGATCTGATCAATCTGATTAAACCGGTTTTACGGCCCGGGTATGTACGGAGCTGTAGATTAATCAGATAATTCCAAATTTGGAAGGACTCTCAGAACTCTTAGTGGCCCACATCTAAAACTATAAATATTCGGCCACTTTCCTGTAGATTAAAACGTCCCTCCAGAGAATAATAAAATTTTGAAAAAATTTTGCCATCAAGAATATGAAATTAGCGTCTTTCACAGTGGTGGCTTTTGCAGCATCAGCACTGGCTGAAAACTGGAGTACATACCCATCTGTTCCAAAGACAGCATCAATTAACGGATTTGCAGACCCAATTTATACTAAGATCCCGAAATGTGCACAAGAATGTGTTAAAGTCGACACAGGTAACACCCCATGTCCAGTATGGGATACTGGCTGCTTTTGCGTAATGCCCCAGTGGTCGGGCCAAGTTGCCGAGTGCTTTGCCAAAGAGTGCAAAGACTCAGATGATGTAGCCAAGGCATCTTCACTGGCCCTGTCTCTTTGTAAGTCTGTGGGTGCAAACGAATGGATGATGCCATCATCTGTCTCTCAGGAGTTGCTTAGTGCTGCTAAGGGAGGTAAAGTGGCAGCTGCAACGGCCTCTGCTACCAGTGGTGCATCTAGCTCTAACAGTACTGTTACTACGGGGTCCAATGAAAGTGGCAATACTGGCTCTTCTACAGCTACGGCTACAGCTACAAACAGTAGTAACGGAGCTGCTAAACCAGGCTACGGAATGAACGAGGTCGGAACTGCTGGAGCAGTTTTCTCAGTATTACTATCATGGATTATGTTATTTTAACTTTCAGCAGTAAAGATTATGTATATCTCTATCAAATATATCTAGCAAAAACAAAATAAGGAGCTCCTATGACCAGTGTGAGGAGCGCAGAAAAATAAAAATAAAAAATTTTATCAATCTGATCAGTTTGATCAGATAATTCCCTTTTCGGAAACAGCAACCGGCGATCAAAACGCCGCCATGAGGTCATTCCTAGCAGCCACCATCAAGTTGAATCGACGACGACCTGCAAAGGGCCCGTTCGTTGATACTGAGACTGAAGTTTATTAGTTATTTAAATCGCAAGGTTAGTTATGAACAAAAACACTATAGAAAGAAGTACAAGTACTATTCACATTATTACACCTGCTCGACATGGGCAGCATCAGACTTCTCTGGTACGACCCCATGTACTTTTTTGATTGCTTCTCTCCCTCCAGACAAATCAGAGCCAAAGGCCTCGTCAACTTCCTCCAAGGCTTTTCCATTGGTTTCCGGGAAGAAGAAAAATACGATTGTGAATTGGACAGCAATCCAGCAGCACCACACAATGTAATACTTCCACTGGATCGCATCCATAGCGATTGGATTCACATAGTTGTTGAACAACCCTACTACATTTCCAGACAGCTGATAGAACATAGATGCAGAAGCTCTCAAAGAATAAGGAGTAATTTCCATGACATATGGAGTACCAATGACAGCACAGAATGGGTTGAATCCGTTATACAAGTAGATCATTGCGACAACGCCAATAGCTAGCCCTTTATCTTTGAAATCACGTTGCTGATTTAGGGCTGAAAGAACTGTCCAGATTGTATAAGCAGTCTCCATTGTTGCAAAGCCTGTCAAAAACATTGTCCTCCTTCTAATCAGATCAGCAAAAGACGCAATTACTACACTTGTCACTAATGACCAAACTGTTATACCAAGATTGATTTTCAGTTGAGTGATAGAGTCAGTGATGCCAATGTTATTTAGAATGATGTGCAAATAGTAGGAGATCAATGCATTACCGCTTAATTGTAGCATAGCCGGTGTGAACAAACAAATAAAAAGCCGGTGCCGCATGGAGGGCGTCTTAATCCAATGGATCCAGTTGGACATTTTTTGCTCCTTCTCAGCCTCTAAGGTAGCTGCAATTTCGGCCATCTGATAGCTCACAATGAGTGCGTCACTGTCACCATCTCCATGATAATCGACAAAAAACTGTCGTGCTTCATCTTCTCTTCCCTTAGATACTAACCATCTAGGAGATTCAGGCCCAAAATAAGCTACGATCATCTGGAGCAGCGGGAAAAATCCCTGCAAAATGGATGGAATTCTCCAACTCCATGTGGTCGTTTGAATAGCAGAATTATAAGTACCCCATGTAATTAGAGCTGCAGTGAAGGAACCAAATGGCCACGATGCAAGCAGCATAGCCGTGACCGTAGCTCTTTGCGTTGGGTAAGCACATTCAGTAATTAAAGGAGATGCGGCTGTAGACGAGATACAGCCTCCTACACCAAGGAGAATTCTAGCTCCCATAAAGGCAGAAAAGTTCTGGGCACTACCTTGAATGGCTGCACCAATGACAATTACAGCACATCCACCAATCAATGCCCATCGTCTGCCGAAGTAATCACACAGAAACGAAACAAAAGGTGTAGTGATCAGAATACCAATAGCAAGACCATTACTCATGGTGCCTAATCTGCCGCCACTTGGATGATCGAAATAATCTTGCCATGAGTCCACACTCTGCAGATTATTCATCATGCTTCCATCGAAGCCTGACACTACTTGGGCTAGAATTGCAGCTGATAAGAAAAAGTTAAGCTTGAGCAAGTGTGGATACCTGAACCACCATTTATCGTGCTTTGGAGCGACTTCGAGCAGGGTCTTGCCCTCGAGCACTGCATCGACGACTTTCTCTTCACCTTTTTCGTCCATCTTCTTGAATATCTACAGCAGGAATAGATTATGTTATACAGGTTGAGTTTTTTTTTTTGAAAGATCTGCGGGACTATATATATACACACCCTCTGGATCAATTGGCAAAGACAGGGAGAACACCCCGCATTACGGTTTTAAATTTGGCCGTAAAAGCTGAATCAATTTGCCCACTTGGACCAAAAAAAAAATTAATACAATTTGATGATCTGATCAGATGTGCAGTCTGCGAAAGCGTAATCCGTTGAGACTCTTTATTCCTGGCATAGGGATTAACTCCCTCAGTATAATCAACTAGTGGGGACAGTACCTTCTAGACATCTAGGTGGGATAAATGCGGTTCTATTCCTTTCCCACATGTGGGGTAATACCTAGTGGAGTCTAATGTTTTTTTCACTGTGGCTCGGCTTTGCGGCATCGGGGAAAGCGGATCAAATAGTCCGAAGCTACTATCTTGGCCGTCGGGGATGGCGGCTCCAAAGATTCCGGGATATGCCCCTCACGCCGCATGCCTTGCGGAAATGTAATTTTTCCTTCAATATATGGCAAAATTATTACAATTTATAAATCTGGATCATTCTCGATTCATTTCAACTTGATCCAATTTGGAAATATATATATATAAAAAAAAAAAAATGACAATTGGAGTACAGAGTGACTGGGAAAACCCTCAATTGGTGCATCGTAACAGACTGCCAACTAGAGCTTACCATATACCAGAAGAGAGTTTACTGCTCAACGGTCAATGGAAATTCAACTATGCAGAAAGCCCTCTGTTGGCTCCGAAATCAGGATCTATGGAATGGAATGAAATAACTGTCCCAGGTCACTGGCAATTGCAGGGTTATGGTCGTCCTCACTATACTAATACTGTGTATCCAATACCAGTAAACCCACCCTTGGTTCCAAGTGAGAATCCGACGGGTTCCTACTATAGAACTTTCCACGTACCAAGTAAATGGGAAGAGAAGGCTGAAATTAGATTGAGATTCGAGGGTGTTGATAGTGCCTATTACGTCAATGTCAATGGACATGAAGTTGGATACAGCCAAGGAAGTCGGAATTCAAGTGAGTTCGACATCTCAAAGTTTGTATATCGAAATGGGAAACCCAACGAGTTACTTGTCACTGTTTTGCAATGGTGTGATGGTACATACATAGAAGATCAAGACCAATGGTGGCTATCTGGGATTTTTAGAGATGTGACACTACTTGCATTTTCCTCCAAGGCACACATCGAAGACTTCTGGATTGACACTGATCTGGACAGCGACTACAACGATGCTACATGTGCTGTCCAGCTAGACATTACCGGCGCGGCTGAAAAAGTCAACTATTCTTTAATCGATGGAAACGATAAAGTGATTTATTCCAAATCCGTCCCAGGGAATCTGGCTGGCACCCATTCATTCAAAGTTAATTCTCCTCAAAAGTGGACTGCGGAGTCCCCATATCTTTACAAAATCCATTTGAGCGTCGAGTCAGAGGGCCAAGTAGTTCATACTGTGTCTCAATCAGTTGGTTTCAGGAAAGTTGAGCTAAAAAATGGGAATATTACTGTTAATGGAAGACCTATTTTGATTAGAGGTGTCAACAGACATGAACATCACCCTAAATATGGCCGTGCGGTACCACTGGAATTTGCCAAGAAGGACTTGATTTTGATGAAGCAACATAATTTTAATGCAGTGAGATGTGCACATTACCCTAACGATCCAAAATTTTATGAGCTTTGCAACGAGCTGGGATTGTGGGTAATGGACGAGGCTGATCTGGAATGCCACGGTTTCTATGATACTTTAGCATTACCTCGGGATATTCCAGAGGTTATGGACTATGAGGAACGGAAGAAGATGGTATTTCCTTTGGCTGCCCAGTTCACCACTACAAACGGTGATTGGACCGAGGCATACCTTGACAGAGCCCGGCAGATGGTTTATCGGGATAGAAACCATCCTTCTATTATAATGTGGTCACTAGGAAATGAGGCGTTTATTGGTAAAAATCATCAACTGATGTATGATTTGATCAAGAGCGTTGACCCAACTAGACCAATTCACTACGAAGGCGATGCCAACGCAGAGATTGCTGATATGTTCAGCCGAATGTATCCGCCATTTGAGATGCTAGATGATTTCGTCATTAAAAGCGGCAACAACTTTGCGAAACCAATGATCCTATGTGAATATGTTCATGCTATGGGTAATGGGCCCGGTGCTGCACAAGAGTATCAAGATCTCTTTTACAAACATCGATCACTCCAAGGCGGGTTTGTATGGGAGTGGGCCAATCATGGCCTGTTAACTGAGGACTCAGATGGTGTGCCATATTATGGATACGGAGGTGACTTCGGTGAGTACCCGCACGATGGTGAGTTCGTTATGGATGGACTAGTCGATTCCCAACATAGGCCAACTCCGGGACTGACTACCATGAAAAAAGTAATTGAGCCGGTGCGGATTAAGATTGATCCATCAGAAGAGTCGATTGTTATTACAAACTTGCACGATTTCATTGGCCTAAACGAGCTTGTAGCGGAGTGGCAATTGGTTGAATACAAAAACAAGCAACGAAACTGGCTCGCAGATGGCGAACTAACCTTACCTGAAGTACTGGCCGGTGAAAGTACTTCAGTGAGAATGCCGAAATGTCCAGCAGCACCATCTGGAGAAGCATGGATTACTGTATTCTTGAAACTCAAAACCAGCACGCCTTGGGCTGAAGCGGGATATGTTATTAGCTGGGGACAAGCAGAAATAACCGGAAAAACCAATTCAACCCACATTCCTAAAAGTCTTATTTCCACATCTGTTGCTGAAAGTGCCGGGGAGATAGTTTTAGAATCAGGAACCTCCAGGCTGGAATTCGACAAGATTTATGGACGAATAAAATCGTGGACTGTTGATTCTAAACCAGCGATCATCGATGGCATGAACAGATTGACCTTCTGGCGAGCGCCAACTAGTAATGACCGACCAGTAGATGAGGTTTATTGGAAGCGTTATGGACTGGATAAGCTCACTCATTCCATCCGTTCTGTGCGACTTGAGGGTGCGGCTGAAATATGGGTTGAATCACACATTAGCCCACCAATTTTGGGCTGGGGGTACACAGAAAAGACATCATACAGACTATGTGAGAATGACAAGCTGGCTATAACTACTTCTCTTACTCCTTTCGAAGTGCAAAAGAACTTACTACCAGAAACAATTCCAAGAATTGGATGGGAGTTTTCGGTTCCTCAGGAATTCCAATCTTGTGAATGGTTCGGATTAGGTCCGGAAGAGTCGTATGCAGATAAAAAAGCTGCTTGCAAGGTAGACCAATATCAGCTAAATTTGTCCGAAATGGATTACAGTTACGAAGTTCCACAAGAAAATGGAAATCGATCTGAAACACGATGGGCACAGATAGGCAATGGTGTTAACAAACTGACAGTTGACATGGTTGACTCTGAGCATGAGCCTAAACGATTTGGATTCAAGGCTTCGACAGAGAAAAATCTTGATTATGCCAAGCACCCTCACGAGGTTGGAAGTAGTTCAAGTCCATTTATTCGAATTGACTATGCTCATCAAGGCTTGGGCACTAGATCATGTGGACCTGCTACTTTACCGCAGTACCTGGTAGAGTGTAAACCGGTGGAATTTAGCGTATTGATTTCATATGACTAGTGCTCGCATGATTACCCTATATGGCTTCTTAAAGATTCAGAG
>JAJLUM010000167.1:0-12886 GCA_030564265.1 Blastobotrys attinorum
TTTATTACTTTTTTTTTTTTTTTTTTTATTTTTTTTTTACTGTATTTCTTGGTGCGATCGTCTTTTATCTTAAAATTTGCACAACGATTGCAAATCTCGAGTCTCTCCGAAAGAATAGTAAGCAGAAGATCTAGAATCTCGTCCTCTTTTTAGTCAGAGCACTTTACTTATAAGCTTCCAGATCAACCTCTTCTCACAAATGAGCAAAAGGCAATTTCACAGCAAATACCTCACAGGATCTCAGTGAGGCACGCACTTGAGGAATGAATCTAAACCCTCTGCGCAGCCCCTTTTCGGGCCTAGGCGCATCGATCTCTGCAAAGTATAAGGAATAAGTTTAATTAGCTGGTAATCATAATAAACCTTGTAGTCTGAAGATCCTTTTATTCGTCTAAGCTTCCCTCTCTCTCTCTGATATCAACTCTGATACCTTATCATATTAAGGCATACTTTTTTTTTGTTCATTCTCTTTCTGTAGAAAGTTATAACGTCATTACAAAACCCGCGGTCGAGACTGTCTCCCGCGGGGTTTAATATGTAAAACGGTCGTAAGTGTTTTTAACCCACCTGAGACCTGCTGGCTCATTTGCTGGTTGCTCCCGCTGAGATTTCTGAGACACCGGTCATATTTTAGCCTGTCGGGGAACCAGACCGGCAATTGTGCGTAGATGTGAGACTTGATCCTGGGCCGGTAGAAAATACAGCTTTCTTTAAAGCAGTGAGCAGTAATTGTTAGATCTCTACGCATGTTCAATCTCTTACGCATGCTCGAAAAACCCGGTGGCGGGGAATGCACAAAAGCCTGCGAGCCACTGGGCCAGTGCAGGAGTAGAATCAGGCTGCATGATACTACCACGCCAATTGGTCCGGTGTAGTCCAAAAATAAAGCCCCACCTTGCCCCGAAGTACGCCAGATATGAAGTACACCAAGGTCCTACAGCCATTCGTCGTCTCGAAGCTGGGAGACCACATCTTGATAATCCGGAGACGTCAAGACCTGATCTCGGTTGCCTAGAACCAGCTGCTGCTTGACAAAAGCCTCTCGTTTCAGCCGGGCCAGGTCCTGGTCCGCAAATGCCTGAATGTTCATCGCGTTGGTATAAAACACTGAAGCATTTTTATGAAGTGTTTCACGGTTCTTGGTCGCCGCTGGATGATCCAGGTTGGATCTCAACCACTCCACATCGCCTTTCGCGATCCACAATTTGGATTTAGTGGAGGGGCTGCAGCCAGGCAGGCCTAAGCCTGCCTGGAGGGCCTTTGCCGCATGGCTGTATGCCCCCCAAGTGGCCAGATTCATGAACGCATCGGCCTGAGCCATGTAGCGAGCCGACGTCTGTGGCAGCCAATCCTGCTGCCAGATCTCTACGATGGCTGTTTCTGCAGAAGGTAAAAGAGCTGAGCTTCGTACTGTGGAATTCTGAGCCACCGCAATTCGTGCCTCGTCGAGCATATCTTGCGGCAGATCGTATTGCGAGGTGAGCTGCTCAATTTGGTCAATCAGCCACTGAGATTTTGTCTCGACTTGAGCGTTGGTACCGGTGGTTTCTAGAAGCAATGTTAAGCATTGAAGGAAAGTTGTACATGTTTCTACTACGGCGTTCGGGCCGTAGTTGAATGACTGGTCACTTTCTTCTTCATTGTTATCGTCACCGCCGCCATTTTGCTCTTTATTGTTATCACTATTGGCAGCTTCAATGCTGGTCTTTTCTGGTTGCTGGTCGACAGGAGCATCAACATCGTTCAGCTGAGACAGCTGCGCTGACTGTCGCTCCAGAACTTTGTCAAATACCTGCCATGCGTGATACAGCAGTTTTTCAGTGCTGGAGTCTTCACTTTCCTCTTCGGAAATCTCAACCAGAACCTGCCCATAGTTGAACAATAGATCAACTGGGCATTTGTCTTCTCCACCACTTTGCACAATTGCCTGCTCATGGTTCGAGCCGATTTGGGAAATGTCCTCGACAATTAGTCCCGCATCGTCCTGTTCTAACGAACCTTGGATCGATGCTAGCAGCTTAGGTTTAATGACTTTAGTATATACAAGAAATTGCATTCGCACCATGTTGTACTGGGCATCTTCTCTGACCGGGCTTTCATTGAAAGCCACAGCTGAGGTGTAGTACTTGAAAGCTCGTTGGTAGAAACGGACTCCCTTGGCAACATCCCCCGAGGAAGTCCACCGATCTCCTGAGTCTTCCTCGTTAGTTCCAGCATCCAGGAATTCTGATGCTGTCACTGGCTGTATAGGAGCAGTTTTTTTCTTCGGTTTTGGTCTTGGATATGACATTGATCCAGTAATTGTGATCTTTTCGGTAGTAGGTTAGATGCGGGAAAAAAAACTCTCCTAGCAAAGTCCCAAAGAGAGAACCAAAAAAAATTAAGCCGCACGCCAGTCGAACGTTGGAATAATTAACAGCGGTAATGATTATAGTAAACAAGTCAGCAATGTATCTAGAGAATCCGAATACCAGAAAAAATTAGTCTTGATAGATACAGTATTGGCAAAAATTAATCCTTATATGTACACCAATAGGCAAAAAATAGTCCATATATAGTTTTATTATTATTGTTATTATTATATATTTAATACTAGAAAAACAAAGAGAATACATAACAGATTAAGAAGCATAAATGTTCATAACAGTGGGAATATAAAATGGAAAACGTAAGAGCAATTAAACATACGATTACTTCTTACCCTTCTTCTTGTTCTTCTTCTTGTTGTTATTCTTCTTCTTAGTGCTGCCATTCTTCACAGAGTCAGTAGATGGTTTTGGAATAACGTTCTTTCCGTCGCTTCCAACCTCTTCCTCCTCCTCTCCTTCAGCAGCCTCTTCGCTGGCTGGCTCGGCAGCTGCTTCTGGTTCAGGCTTTTGTTCAGTCTTTTCAGCTACAACTTGCTTAGCCTGTTCAGTCTTTTCAGCTGCTAGTTCTTTAGCCTGTTCGACTTTTTCGGCGGCAATATCCTTAGCTTCAGCGGCCTTTTCAGCAGCGACTTCCTTAGCTTCCACAGCCTTGTCTTGAGCTTGCTGCACAATGGATTTTGGTTCCTCTTCCTTTACTGGAGCTTTTTCCTCGGCCTTGGCAGCCTCAACTGGTTCAGCTACTGCTGGTGGTACAGAGCCCGAGCTTATAGGGGCTGATTCTGGTTCCTTTGGTGGTTCAACAACAGTTGGTTCAACGACCTTTGGTTCTTCCTTTGGTGCTTCAGCAACCTTTGATTCCTCCTTTGGTGGTTCGACAACCTTTGGTTCTTCCTTGGCTGGTTCGACAACCTTTGGGTCTTCCTTGGCTGGTTCGACAACCTTTGGTTCTTCTTTGGCTGGTTCAACAGCAGCTGCTGGCTCAGCAGCCTTTGTTTCTTCCTTAGCTGGTTCCGCCTCTTTTCCAGCAGCCGCAGTGCCTGCGGCGGCAGTGGCACCACCAGCAGCAGCGACACCGGCGGCCGCGGTAGTCCCGGCAACAGAGGAAGAAGGTTCCTCAGCCTTGGACTCAGGTTCCACAGTATTAGATTCAGCCTTAGACTCAGGTTCGGTGGTAGTAGATCCACCTTCAACATGCTTGTTCAACCAAGTCAGCAAATCGGCAAAGAATTTGGTCTGTGTCTCCTCAGATTCATTGTGTAGCTCGTGGTAAGCGCCATCGTATTCCAACATGGTTTTGTCTTCAAGCTTAACCAAACCATAAAACTTTCGCACAGCACCAATATCGCACATACAGTCGTCGGTACCGTGGCAGACCAACAACGGCTTCTTTGCGAATTTACTGACAAAAACAGAATTGTGCAACCGCTTTCCTCGGGTGAGCATGTCGTTGAAAAACTCAGCAGCTCCGAGGTCCTTTCTCAAAGGATCGTTCTTGAGCTCAGTGACCTTGTCCTTGTTGTGACTGATCTTTTCTGGATCGAGTCCAGCAGGCTGCTTGTATTTAGGAGCAATCTTGGCCAATAGAGGCAACAAACTTTTCAAGATTCGGTTTGGAGCAATCTTAGAGTGAGGTTCCACACATGGGCCGGTGACGATATAGCCATCGACTCGTTCTCGGTGTTGGCCCTTAACTGCATAGTTTAGGACAATTCCACCACCCATGGAGTGACCGTACAAATAGAACTTGCCGCTGTATCCGTCGACTAGGGAAGTGATGAACTTGTCCAAGTCGTTGAATACATGGTATTCGTTTGTCACACCATAGTCCTTTTTGGAAGTGGAGGTTTCACCCCAGCCTCTTTGATCAAACAAGACGACTTCGTAACCTTCTTTGGTGAGGAATTTACAGATATCGTCGTATGCCACGGTTCTGTCGGCCATTCCGTGGACAATTAAGATTTTTGCTTTGGATTCATTAGTAGCAGAAGGCTGTAGTAGTAGTAGTTGTTGTTGTTAGTGAACTTAGACAGTTGAACAAAGAACAAAAAAAAAAAAAAAAAAAAGGAGAGATAGAAACATACCCATGTCTTCACATGAAGTTTCAATCCTTCTACTTCGAATGTGGAAGTGGATGGAGTTGACATTTTAATTATATATTATTTGTATCTAAAAGAACGACTAAAAGAGCAATTGAAACACAAGATAATCAATACCCAGAAACAGAAACAGACACAATTGATTAGATTACAAGTGTGTTCCTGAAATGTTTAATAAGAATTACTGTGAACGAATGAGTGTGTGGGAAAAGAAGAAAAAGTGTGGGAAGAAAAAAAAAGTAGGGAGGTTTTTTTCTTCGGGGTCTGTGGTATATAATAAGGGAATTAAGTGTGTGTCTGTGTTTTTGTTTTGTGGTGGTAGTCATCGATGGACATCTCGCGCGCTCAGAGCTCACAGTTCCATAGAAGTTGAAAGAAACAAGTGGAGCTTATGCAATGTTATTGTGTGTGGGTTAGTAATCACTTCCCTTTTATGGATCTCGGGTGTCTTACGTAATGGGTATATGCGGGTATTAGTCATAATAGGTGATCCACCACCGTGTCTTCGGGATGGAGATTCTGTCGGCAGAGATGGGGATGTCTGCTTTATAGCAATGCGGCCTTATAGCAAAGAGTATCGCAAAGAGTAAATACAATAGAGATCAACAGGACTCTGTGTAGATGACAGATAGTGCCGGTACTGAGTAACCGACGAGAAGATAATCACGCCGAATGGTCCATTCCACTGAGCCCCCGGGAAAACTCCTGGAGCTGCCAGGGCAATGTCCTAATAACCGGAATAAAATTGGTATACGAAGGCATATTCAGCCTTCCCACACTCCCACGCTTCAGCTCTCGAACAATTCTAATCGCAGCGTAATCAGGAAACAACAATGGAGCCAGTATTCGCGGTGGAGGAGTTATGTCCTTAAACAGAGGAGTCGCCAGCTGGCCCGGGTTCACCAACAAAGTCTTTACTCCAGTATTATTCCGGCTTGGAGGACCCAATTCGTACGTCAATGCCTCATGAAGCGCAATAACTCCAGACTTCGAGGCTGCATACGATGTCAGATTCGCTGGGGCAACCGTGCCCAGAACCGATGCAATCGACACAATATATCCTCTCTTCTGCTCAAGCATTGCAGGCAGAAAGGTCTTTATCGTGACAAAGCAGGCATATAGATTTACCTGCAGCACTCTATCGATGTCTTCCAATTGCTGATCTAGAAGCGGCTTGTTATTGGTGATTCCTGCATTGTTGATCAGCACTGAGACTGGCCCGTGCTTGACAAAGATGTGCTTAGCTGCAGCTTCCACTTGGTCGACTCGACTGATGTCGCAGTTGATATAGTCGACTTTCGGCTCTCTTTTATCACGAGGAGGTGGTTTTATGTCTAGGACTACCACAGTGCACCCATAGTTGGCCACCTGTCTGGCTATGGCGGCGCCTAAGCCTGATGATCCCCCAGAGACTAGCACTACATCGTCGCTTTGGAGCTTTGTAGGATTCTGGGAGTTAAAGAGCATGGACCGGACTAGTCTTGCGGTCTGTCTAGTTACAGCAAGAGGGGATAGCGCCATTTCTACTGCCTTCGAAATTTTTTTTTTTGTTCAATGGTTAAAGATAGGATCTGTCGCTGGGGTTACGGGAGATAGATAGGACTAGTTCCGAATCCGGTAATCATCAAATACCGCGCGGCTTTTGGGCGCTTTGGACCTCGACACCACAGACCTTATAGTCCCAGCGCGCCTTTGTTATTGGAAAAAAAACCTCCATCGGTTCTTCTTTTCACCATTCCTAGGAATCGTATCCACTGTCCATAGGAATTGTATTTCTTCTTTTCACCGTAGGAGACGTAGTAGTACACATTTTAGGTAGAATGGAATTGATGGACACAGCACCCGATCCTCCTCATACTGTGAGGATCAAGCGGAAGCGGGATGAGGCCCCATTGAGTGCCCTGTGTATGTATTTTTTTTTTTTTTTTTTGAAAAGCCTTGATGTACTGGGTTTTGACCTGGCATATCCAGAGGTAGTGATCTGGCATATTTAGCCGATCTGATTCTGCTGGTCATGTAGTGTTCTAGTCCAAGCAACCAGTGAAATCAGTCAATTCGCCAGTCAAATCAGACAAGCTGGCTAGTCCAGTAGACTGATTCGCTCATCTAGTCACAGCAAAACCAGTGGAATCACTCAAAGAAACAGACCCCAAAAAACTAGTATACTAACACAAACCAGTGATCGACGAAAAAAAGACGGCTAAAAAAAGTAGAAAGAACGGTTATGGTATGCTCTATTCTTCCTTCAAAAAAATCCCCAATTGGAACTTCTAACCCTTAACTTAGTATTCAAACTGGCTGGCACATTTGAACAAGAACCTGCAATAGATGCAAACGTCCTGCTAGACTCCGAGCCAAACAAATCTAAAGTATTCCGATTACCCAAGAAGAAAGACCAAGCACTTCAACAACAGCAACAGACTCAACAGATCCACGAAGATGCCGAAGTCTCAAAATCATTGACAGAAATGGTTTATTCATACCTAGAAATAGAGCAGCAGTCTCCTAAATCACCATCGCAAAAACAACCCACATCAGACACAGCAGAAATTCCCTCCAAAACACAGGGCCAAGTGGTACCAGATACAACCACAAGCGATGCTGAAATTGAGGACTACGTCTATGATATTTATTATCGTGAAAAAATCACGGACTCTAACTCGTCGACTCTTGACAGATCAAGTGTTGGTTTAATGTAAGCAAACAAAAGACTTGAGATATAATTTATTTTTTTACTATTCTTGTATTGCTAATATAAATATTCATGTAGTATGATTGATTCCGACGATGATCTGGTTGCTGATGACGAATCAACCCATTTGACCGACGACGAAGATTCGAATGCAGAAGATTACTACGCTAACGACTACCCCGATGAAGAGGATTTCGGGCTTGGCAGCGAGAACGATAGCATTGACTCTGAACAGGAAGATTCCGATGATGACGACGATATATTTGGCGACAGAGGAAACAACCAGTATCGACACGAAAAAATACCCGACGAACTACGTGAAGGTCGAATGTATCTGGGAGGTTTGCATAATCAAGATGATGAAGATGATTTCAACCCAAGTGATGGGGACGAAGGCAACTACTCTTCGTCGAACAGCATGAATCAGCATTCGCCAAGGGGACTGGAAGTGGAATGGAGTGAAGATGAAGACGGGGAGCAGTATAGGGACCGACTTCTGGGGAAGTTAGAACGGCAAGTTAGAGACTTTTAGTGGTTTAATTAAATAACGCATACCAGTCGTGTTTTTGCCGGTTTTATCAGTAGTAGCAGTAGTAGTGGTAGTAGACTGGGTACGATATCTCAAGCATGTATCTCGCGGAGACCAATTCAAACATTTCCCATATCCAAATATGCTCTCTGGTAGAACCTATGATTTGGTGGTGGCATGTATCAATGCATTACTTTATGCTGCACTAGCGAATCCTCGAGGCGCCGCATGCGGCTCACAGTATGATCCAGCATATCTAAAGAACTAAGAAAACTTGAGGCTGGAATACCAGAAACTTCATTGGTGAATATCTCTACACTACTTTTGCACTCTCGAAATCTTATACTACACCCTTCAAACCAGTCCCCTTATCTACAGCCCCCTTGTCAGAAGACACATAATTACACGGAAACAACCCCAACCGTCCATCCTTCGTCTCACCAAACCACCACATATCATCAGTCTCGTCCCCATGGTCGAGAACCCGAATCTTGTCACCAGCCCGGAACGCAACATCCCCAGGAGCATCCCCCAAAAAAGTATGCAACGCAATTGCATATTCATCAGACTCCGACTTCGCCTTGATAGCATATGGCGAGAGCTGAGAGTCCCCTGGGTTCGGCAGAGGTGATAGGGCTCTTGCAGACGAAGATGACAATGCTCTGACCCTGGTGATTGTGGACAAATCTGCGTGATGCTCAAATCCAGAATTACCAGACAGAATTGGTGAATGAAAGTGTGAATGCAGGGGTGGTTGATGACCATGGTAATTATTACCCCCACCAAATGAACTCGATGTAAATGTGGAAGAGGAAGAAGTTGACCGTCTCGGTTGTTGAGACAAAGTTGGCGAGGAAGTTACGCTATTGCTACCATTCGCAACTGATGCCAGAATATCTGCCTCAGATCTGAAGAGACCGTGCGAAGAGGAAGCAAATTGGATATTCGAAACTTTGGGATGCTTAGCTCGATGAATGGCCTTGTGGGCAAGATCAGAGCTCTTCCCCATGGTAGTGTCAAAAGCTGACTTCACCTTTTCCCGTTTACGCTCCGATGGCATGTCCATAGGACGTTTTATAGTTTCCCCTTCTCGCAAACTCTTGATCCCTTGTTCACATTGCGGTTGGATGTGCAGGAACCTAGTTTCCCATTCTTCTGCAATGATATCATAGTGTTGTTCATGCTGGTGATGGCTCTGTTCACTACCAACTTCGTGGGCCAAAGAGGTAGTAGAACCGAGTAAACCCTGGGCTTGAGCATAATTGAATAGCTCGGTTTTGAAGATTTCAAACACCCTCAGCTGAGCCAGGTAGAGAGTGGCTGTCATTGGGTTCAAAAACTCCGAAATAGAGGTCAAAACCAAAGGGATATATTCTTTACACTTGGCATCCTGAGCATAGAAGATCTCCATTGCCTGCTCCAGCTCGATCTCAAGTTTTGTCATGTGTTGTTGGTCTTTCTCTGTTAGTTCTTGCTTCTTCGACAGTTTTTCCACCGAGTTTGAATGACGGTCAAAATCCATCTTCTTGTGCTCCCGTTTTTTGAGAGCCTTTTGTACGGCTTCTATGCATTCCTTGCAGCCCTTGCAGTTTGAGACAAATTGATTTTCCAGATGGTCTAGCACTGGCATAACCTGGACTTTGATATGTTCCAATGATTCCCCCAAAGAAGAGATGGCTAGTGTGGATGATTGTGGGGTTTCCTGAACACTCTTGTAGAGGTTTTCTTCCAGAATTGGTTTATATATGTCAGAGAAAATGTTTACAATTGCATCTTGACTTTGGCAAAGCTCTTTCCAGGACTTGATGAATTGTTTTGTCTCACTGACGATCAAATCTAATGCTGCTTCTGCAGTTGTGAAGTCTTTTGTCCACTCGATGATTATCCGATCCTCAGTGGACTTTGAGCCAGTGAACCGGTGGGGAGCCCGGACAATGGCCTTTTTAGCACCTTTCATCATCGTGTCCCAGTACTATTAGCTTTTTGCGGTTTCCAATCTGAGCTCAATATGGTTGTCGTTGTGGTATTAGTACTAGTAATAGCAGTACTCGGAAGATGCGGTTAGACAAGAGAGAAAGAAAGGGAAAAAAGATGTGCCACCATTATCCGGAACGCGCCGACCTGTGTGTAGTGGATCTTCCGTAGGGGAATCTTTTTAGGTAGAAGAAGGCTGAGCCGCAGATTTTAGGTCACTAGGGCAACCACATAGTCCCAAAGCCGTGTAGCAAGAAAAAAAAAAAAAAATTATATAGCAGAACCACCATAACGACAGAAGAATACTACGACAAGTAACAGTTATAATGGACGATTTAAGCAGCATAGGTAGTAACCTACCAAAGAAGCGGACGACGCAGCAGCAGCTGTCTGATCTGGACAGCTCTCTAATATCAGAATTCAAAACGGCCGCATGTGCTGTGACCCAGCTGTTCAAGCTCAGTGGTACTAGAACAAGTGTGGCTAAAGATGAAGGATATCTTCAGGCGATTCAGGATCTACTGACTGCACTAAATGACACCAACGGCCAGCTAGACGTGGTTGAATGGGCGCTCAAGAAAAAGGCCGAGATTAGTGGTGATTCTGGTGCAACCAGTGATGAACCAGTTGATCACAAGTCGGATCAGCCAGAGCGTCGAAGCCGTGAAAATCGTTCTCAAGAACATCAGCATCATCATAGTAACCAGCATTTGGATCAGCATCATGACAGTCACCAGCATTCGGATCTTCAGGAGCAGGAGCCCAATCCCCGCTATCAGCATCAAAAACTATATCATCATAGAGAGGAAGAAGACGAATCGATAAGTGGGAGAGATACTACAGTACGGCCATTTACTTTCACTTCTTTACCATTTCCGCCTTCAGCAGAGACGACGCGGTCTCAGGGAGAGGACGACGAGTTTGAGGTCAGTCTGGAGAGTCCGTCAGTTGCATCGAAACGACGAGCCCCATGGATCAACAAGACTATTATGGATAAGCGACGCAGAAACGAGTGATGCGTGGTAGAGCATATTTTAAGATGTATTACGAGATGGGGTGTCTGGAACTATGGGGCGGTGTGCCTGGAAAGACGTACCTCTAATTGATAAAACTTTCCTCAGTCGAGGACTGAGAGGAGTAGTTATCAAAACGATTTTTGTAGCATTTTTCTATAGATTACACATGACTGAGTGGTAAATTTAGTTTATGATTTAGTTTATGATAGTCGACGATCATTATTAGAATAATAATAATTATTATCATGATTATTGTCATCTTTATCCATTCAGTGACCATTTAGAGCATGTTCAGTGTTCGAAAATCTCAATATATCCAGTCTCTTTTTTTTTTTAAAAAAAAAAATAAGTGTTCAATCTCTATTATCACTCCAACGCCAGTTTTGAATTAATATTACAGATGCTAAGAATATATAGGTTGTTACAACTAAAATAAAAAATAAAATAAAAAAATAACAAGTGATTAATTGGTACCTATAGTCCCCAAGGGACCCAAGGTCCAAGTGTCTATTTTAGTGTCCATGGGAGCCTCTCCTTCCCCAATAACCACTTTTCTTTTTACATGTTTTCGCCCTCCAAGTTAGGACACTTGAAATGGCCATCATAGCCAATAATATGTGTGTTAATCCAATCATCAGCCTGGTACCTTTGACCACAAGTACAACACCCAGTAGCCTGAAGCTTGGACTTTAAGTCCTTGTAACCTCGAACTCTTGGATCATCAAAAATAAAATGCCCATGCAGCAAATGCTTCTTGAAATCATATGGTCGGTTAAATTGACCCCGCTTGTGAGTACAGTGAGATCTTGGGAATGGACAAGAAAATCTAGCTTGCTCTTCATGAGTTCGCATGTGCCGCGGCAAATCTCGTCTGAAGTACTTGTTACAAATGTGGCACTTATAACGCTTCTCAGCACTATTAGTAACAGACACATCCGAGTATCTCTTCTTTCGCTTCTTGCTGTTGGTATCGTCTGGAGTAGTAGGAAGCTTGTGACCAAGTGGTGGTGGAGCTGAACCAGCAGCTAGAGCAGCGGCAGCGGCAGCAGCAGATAAGTTAGAAGAAGAATCCAAAGGTGGAGGAGGAAAGTTTGCATTTCTGCCAGAAGAAGCTCTGGAGATATCTGAGAATGAGGACCCCTCACGGGAGTCGGCAGCAGAATGGTGATGATGAGCACCGGGAATTCCTGCATACCGATTGTTGGCGGTGGTGGAATAATCAACGATTGGTGAATGAGAGGATGGAGTAGGAGTAGCTGTAGTAGAATAAGTTAATTGGTGATGGTGTTGACCACGGTGGTTGTGATTATGCAGAGCTGGTTGTACATATTGGTAAGATTCTGGTTCGAAATCTGGTTCCGAAGGAGAGGTATGCCAAGAATCTGACCACAAAGAATCATCGACTGGATTCATAGCGATCGAATTTGTAGTTCCAGCAGATACTGCAGCGGCAGCTGCTGAATCTGTAACGAAACTTGGAGATTCAATATAGTAGCTACTGCCAGCGGTAGTTGGAGTAGGATCGTATTCGTATGGTTGGTGGGAGACTGAGTTGCTAGTATTGCCACCGCCAGCGGAGGTGAAATCTATAGCATCTTGCAGTGGGTATGCTGGAGGAGGGGTTGGAATAGATGCTGGTGGAATTTGATAAGACATCTGGTGATGATGATGATGCTCTGGAAGAGCTGAGGAGGTATGTTGCTGCTGTTGCTGTTGCTGTTGTAGGTGATACTGCATAGCTTGATACATATCGTTGGAATCTTGAAGTTTGTTAATTGCAGGTTGCTGTCTAGGATAGTTGTTTAGAAAGGGTTGATCTTGAGTAGATAGTGATGATGATAGATCTTTATCTGAACGATTGGATGTGGACATGAACCGTGGAACAGTCGAGAAGTTATTATCGAAAACGAATAGGCCGTCGCTCATTAGCAAAGGTTGTTTTTTTTTTAGTAGTAGTTTGGTATTTTACTGGTAACAGTGTTGTGGATAGCAATAGTTTGGATTATTTATTATATATATGGATGCTTCCAGGAAATAAGGGGAAATATAATACAATAATACAATACAAAAGTGCTAGTTCAATTGGAGGGAAGGGAAGCGGATTGCCTTCGTTATATATGTATATATATAGACAGTTTTTATATTATTCATAATCTATCAGTGTATTACATACTAAATAATAGCCATAGAAGGAAAATTTTTTTTTATTA
>JAJLUM010000168.1:0-12768 GCA_030564265.1 Blastobotrys attinorum
AGTGACAAATAATAAGTTCAAGGGCGGCGACTGGTGTGACATTGCGCACTGTATCCCCGATTTCAAGCATGGAGTGAGGGTATTCAAGGCGTTGAGTGGATGCCAATATGCTGCAAATATTTACGATTATGGAAAGCTGGAATATATTGATGAATATGATAATAAGCAAATGAGACTGTTCATATTGAAAGAAAAGACACACGGGCGCGTGCCACGGGATGATGACAAGGCTGATTTGGAGTTACTGAAATCAGCCAAGAAGGAATTGAAAGCGTATATCTCAAATGAAGAGCTCATGAAAACATCAGTTTTAGTATCTGAATTCCCGGCAATTGAATGTTTCGGAGGTGAATTTCAAACGATTCAGGAAACGCATCTGAGGAGGCTAAAAATTATGGGATTATCTGTAGCACCAGATTTTCGCGTAGTTGATGAAAAGTATGTTAAGTTGTATGGATATGTCACTAGTGTGGATGAAAAAAGGTTTCTTGAAGCCTTAAAAAGTGCTCATATGTAAGGTTATTGATTTGGCAAATGGAATTATGTTATAAGGGATGGTAAATATTACGACGTATATCGTCTAACATGATAGTGCCATATCAGCAGTTCGTTGAGAACTGGTATCATTCAATTTCAAGAAATTTTTCGAACTCTTTAAAATTTTTCTTGATTTCAGTTTGATCAGAGTCAAATTCCCAGATTCTCTCCTCACGAGGAGTTTCAGGCTCGGGGCAGAGATATTCGGATAGTTTTCTGGAGTCTAAAAATTCTGCTGGTGAAAATAGTGCGTTAGCAGTAAAATATAATAAGTTTGTGGGAAGAGTTCCTGACTCACAAGTTGTGAGATAGATGTCGTCAACTTCAAACTGCGGGATTTCTTCCAATTTCTCCTTGCAATCATCTTTTGGATGTATGATACGTTTTCTCTCAGAATCGTAATAATTGCTCCAATTCTTGTAGCTCTGTTTGGCTGCTATGCGGATGGTGCCGATATAAACTGACAAGGTGTTCAGTTCGTAATGTTACATAGAGACGTACTAGCAGGCCTACAAACAAGTGTACAAAATTATTCTGCCAAGAATTTGTTTTCAGGATAATCATTGGATTGTTTACTAGATGCTGGTAGGTTTTACGAATCCCCCTCTGTGCGGCTTATGCATTTTTACTTGCCCCTGTGCGGCTTGAAACTGCCGGGTAGTATGATAATAACTGAACTCCAAATGTTGTAAAAATCCCGAATTATTACCGCGGCCGATAATTGGCCCACTTTCCCACTGCCCTCGGCTCAGCGGAACTACCTTATTGCGTTTGCCTTATCGCTGCATATGCTATCACCAACTGTTATGCGTTCTAATTCAATAAAATTCAGTTTATTAGGTTCTGCCATCATGGCCAAATAGATATGACCTTAATGCGGATCCTTATTTTTCAAGCTTTCATCCATAACTTCAGCCGTTTCTGCTCTATCCCCGGAACTGTTCCGTCACAGAGCACATCTCCGACCTTTTCCGATTTCCACACCGAGTACGCGTGCTCATGACCGGGTTGTCAGCGGTCACAGGAAGAGGAAAAATTTCTTGTTATTGTGTATCTCACAGGAATAAAAAAAAACAAAAAGATAGTAAATTTTCGACTTGAACCTTATAATCAATCCAAACCTTCTTTTTTTTTTTTTTTTTGTTTTGGTCTTGCTAATATATTAAGGTGGATATTCCTTCTTTTTAAAACACCCATCTGCATATGGCTCGGTCGTTCATTTAGAGAGTGAGAAGAATGTCATTCACGTTCAACTGGAACTCTTTCAATGAAGAGAATTTTTACTCTCGTGCCAAAAACTTACTCACCGAGGCTTTGAACAAAAGCAACAAACCACCAATCATTGTGGACAAGATCCAAGTCAAAGAGTTGTATCTAGGCGACAGTGCGCCTAATCTGGAAATTCTGGAGATTGGAGACTTAGCCGACGACAGGTTTCGTGGTATCTTCAAACTCAACTACAGTGGCGACGCCTCAATAACTTTGGCAACCAAAGTACAGGCCAACCCACTGAACGTATATCAGTCCAATGCGCCAGAATTCACATTGCCTGATATTCTGGGCGCGTCGTCGACGTTGGCGATGCCTCTCAATCTGACTCTGAGCGATATCAAGCTCAGTGGGATTATCATTCTTGTATACTCGAAGGCTAATGGGTTGACATTGGTGTTTCGGAATGACCCACTGGAGAGTATAAAAGTTAGCTCGACGTTTGATGCACTTCCGGGAATTGCACGATTTTTGCAGGTACAAATTGAAAATCAAATCCGTCTACTCTTCAGAGAAGAGCTGCCGACTATTTTGCATCAGTTGAGTCATCGGTGGACACCCAGCAGTGGTCTCGTCAAAACAGCATCACCACCATTATCATCATCATCATCACCGAAATCCCCTGGTTCCTCATCGATACCTGAATCTAGTCCACCATCGCCCAAGGTCAAGCCAGTCTCCCTTGTGGAGATTAACCCCGATATGCCTGCGCTCAGCCCTGCAAACATGCTCCGTCTGGATGCTCTAATGGCCAGCCAGCGTACAATGAGCCTGTTCACACCGACTATTCCTGACGTTATCTGTAGGTCAAATCTTGATATATTTGAACGGGCTAGCAGGGAGGTTGAGTCTTCTGATATCCAAACTATTAGTGGTGGAGACGATTATGCCGAGATCATGCGCATCCAAGCTAAAAACTTTGCACGAACTAGTCACAAGAGGCCCAAGCGACGTGTTATCAACCTTAAATCAAGCGCTACTGGTGCTAATAGCAGTCCTACTAGTACCAGTGGCTCCACTTCTAATAAATCTGGCAAGGAAAAGTGTCAGATAGATTTACAAGAAAATGAGCCTGTACAGGAAGTTAAGCTTAATGTCGCTGAAAAGCCCCATAACTATGGTATTACCACTAGCACTGGTGGCAGTAACTCAGAAACGATTGCTGCAGATAGCACTAGCATTGGTACTACCAAGAAATCATGTACCAGAAGACCAGTTGGTCAAAGTGACCCAAAGACCTGGGGTCCATCTAATCAGGAATTGCCATTAAAAAGCACAAGTCAGTTCACAGGGTTCTTCAACTCCAACCTTGATGTGCCACCACCATACAGCGCATCTTGAAATATCTGGCTCCTTATACCAGCGGTTTTACCTTTCAAAAGTTTTTTGTTTTCTTTATGAATTTTTTTTACGATATTAACGTCTCGTTCTTTCTGTGTTTCTTCTGTGCTCTTGATTTTTATTAACGAATTTTTGACTATTATTTACTATTTATGTACTATTTATAAGATATTAACAATCTATACTTTTTATTATTGAGACTATGCTGGTAGGATTGCACTTCCTGGGCTATCGCTCCTCTTTTTTCTTCTTCAAACTACTCTTCTTTTTCTTAGCCTTGTACTGTTTCACAGCATGCTCTGCACCTCGTGGTCGACCACATTCAACTGCCACTAGCCGTGCAAAGTCCTTATTGTCCCAGTAGCCTGAATGAGCAGTAAGCATGGAAAAATACTGGTTCTCAAGTGTACCAGCAAGAGGAATCATGTAGTCGATCTGGCCATTATCATTGAGCAGTTTGATTTTTTCTTCCGCATGATACTCTCGGTCAAAATCCCGTGTCTCTAGTTCGACCTCTGACGGCATCCCAGATGGTAGTTGACCCATTTCTTCGCTGGAATCAAGCGAGTCGGTTGACCCAGAAGAGTGGGAAATCAGCTCTTGGTCCTTTGTTTTTTCCCCTTCAATATTCTTGTCCTTCTCATGTTCTTCCGTGGTTCTGCTGGCATCTTCCTTTATGGATCCCTTTTCTGATTTCTCATCACCATCTTTATCTGACTGTTTGTCTCCATCGTCACCACCACCACCGCCCTCAGAATCATGGTCATCAATATCAGACTTGTTGCCATCTCCCTCAGATTTATCCCCCGACTTGGAATCCCAAAATGAAGGCGCTGAAAACTTTGGCGCCTTAGGGAACCGAGATGCAATAGAGTCAAAGAACCCAGAGTTCTCGGATCCAGCCACAGGGAAATCACGCTCAGTAGGAAGCGCTACAGTTTCAATACCAGCTGCATACAAAGGATCTACTGTCGGGTTCAAGGCATATGCAATAGGGTCCGAGTAGTGGTAGATATTATATATGTTCTTCACCGCCAAACAGCCAAACATGGGCAGCTTCTTGTTAGCATTGTCGTTTAGCTGCCGTGGATACAGTCGTGAGTTCTCCAGGAGCAAAAAAAACCCACAGGGACTTCCGGCGAAGAACACATTTGTAGTGTTAAAATTCAGCTTCGGAGTCTTATCGTCAGTCTGTTCACGGTAATCGGTGGGCTGTCTAGACAAAACATCCAATGCAATCACACTCCCCAATGAATGCCCGATAATGTGTGTATCGCCTTCTTCCTTAAAAGATGGGTTATAAGCGCAAAATAGATCATAGACACGGTTGGCCTCCTTTACTGCTGCCTCGAGAATTAGATACTTGTGCTGAGACATGTAATATGGGATATCAAGCATCACATCAGAAATGATATTCCTCACCGCTGGGATCGACCTGACGGTGATATCCTGCAGAGTAAATTCCTCTTGTTGAGAAGTGATATTTCCATCTTGATTCCGTTTCAAGTCTTCAAAGTTTAGTGTTCGTCGCCAGTTCACTGGAAGAACCATTATGCCATCGTCGGCGATCAGGGGCGCTACACCGGGCCGTGCGGCTTGCTCCTCAATGCTGATTCGAAACCCGTTGATGGCATAAGTAAAGTTGAAACTCTCAACCCGGTCAGAGAGTTTTTGGCCAATTCCGTGAAGGACTAACACTAGTTGAGTGATTTTCTTTGGCTGAAACTCGGGGTCATCTGTTGGTCTGTCTGGCAATTTGTGAATCGACTTCCATGTGTTCCAGTCAAAGTGCCTCTGCACTGTGAGCAGAGTGCCGGTAGGCACTTTGCCTGATAGCAGAGCTGTAGATAGTTGTACTGGAGTTGGACCAGCAGTCAAAATAGACATCATTGAACTGGTGGCTGGAGGAAGAAGATAAGCCATTGGGAATTCTACAGGATGAACGTTATCATTGCTATTAGTGCTACCTTCAGCACTATCTTTTGGCTCAGGTAGTTTACAGCAAGGAGGGAATACAACCACCACTTTGTGCTTTGTCACTTTTTTCTCCTTGTCGTCGGTGTGATGGCTGTACTCGATAGGAACCTTAAGCTTCTCTATGGCCTCCGGTACTCCGCTTGCCGCTTGCAGCTCAGCCAAATATTCTTCGGTCCACGGCTTGATTTGGTGGAAAGCCTTCACAAGCTCTTCTTCCAGAGATGGCTCCGTCGGGGTTAGAGTGGTATTGTAGAACCATGTGGCTCGATGCACACTGGACAGCTGATTGCTATTGCTCCAATAAATAGGTCTGATATTGTACTCTTCCATAGATACGGCATAGAGCCTATGCAGTCCCACGGGGACATCTTTGGCTCCATCTGATGCGGTTTCGAGATTTCTATTATCACTAGGGTTGAAAGCGGCCCAGTTAGCATTAGGAGTCACACTGCCCATATAAGATGTTGTAGAAAAGACTGGGGTACTTCTGCGAGAAATTGGTAGCTGGGTATTTTTCTTGCCAGTGGAGTAACGACTACTTTTCCATTTTTCTTGAGCTTCTTGAACCTTACCTCCAAGAGACTCCGGTATGGGCAGATCCTCTTCGTCATTGAGATTACTATTATCACCATCATCATCGATAATGTCTTTTTCTTCTACATTTTGCCCTTCGGTCTTGTCGTCCTCTTTGCTTGTTGAGACTGTCGACGAACTCGCTGTGGGTAGTGGCGCTTGCGGATCATCCAGTTGCAGCGGTGAATCGTGAAAGAACCATGGGGTAGCTGCGGGCTCTGTCATTCTCATGTCTCTTTTACTATTTGTTATGGAAATATGTGATATGGTATATGCCTAATTAAAGAATCGATAAAATAGTGTTAATTAAATCAAATAAGAGCTACTGGAAAAGTAGTGGCGTGTGAGATCTGAAAAAAAAAAAAATGTATCGGAGAGGATTCACATGCCATTTTTATTTTTTTGCGTGTCATCGTTGCGAAGCAGATGGGTGATGATGTAGGCCGGGCATTGGCAGGGTGAGACAGCTAGAGCCACAAATGCTGTTAGATGAATCATAGCAACGTTAACTAAAAGGGTTGAAATATTGGCAAAGAAAACAACTTTTGATCTATTTACTATAATTCCGCAAATATGCGAAGCAATAGGCGTTGTATCTGAATATACAAAGTCTATTATATTTCCGTATCCCAATATTCCCGGTCCCCATTGCAAGAAGGTTCGCCACTGGTTGCCGGCGCAACCAGTTTCACAGCCGCATAGCGCCGCATTCTTATAACTCAGTGGTCTCACCAGGTACTAACCAAGTAACCTTATCAGCTAAACCTTCTTCTTGTAGAGCTGTCTGAGCTTCATCTTTGCCCTCTCGAAAATGTCCCCATGATTCGAAATGTAGCGGTAGCACGACATCTGGCTTAATATCTCGAATAAGTTGGGCAGCTTGCTTACCGTCCATCGTAATGTTGAGCGGACCAGAGGGCAACGGCACAGCTGCATCTCCCAAGTTAAGAAAAGCATAACTAATGTGCCACTTCTTACTAATTTCTGCAAGCTCTTTGATATAAACAGTATCTCCAGATATATAAATTGCATTTGGCAGACCGGATTCCTTATTCACACCAAAGGAATCAGCTTCCAAGATAAATCCCGTCACCTCACCTCCTGGAATATGATCACACGGAGTGCCGGTGATCTTGAATTCTTTTCCTCCAATTCTAGTATTGACTGTTTCCCATGGTTTTAAGCCGACAACACCAGGTCGTGGACTCAGATTTTTTGCTCCATCCATAGTGGTGTAAACTCGTCGACCATCAATCAGTTGTCGACCATTGGTGTCGAGATTGTCGGCATGGTCTTCATGGCTCAACAGAATAGCATCAACTGGTGGGAGATTCTCCAACTTCAATGCTGGGTCCTTGTCTGATTGGAGATGTGGCCCAGGAGGGATAGGAACGTCAGCCGCATCCAGTCCTTTTTTCTTTAGTAGCTTTTCAAAAACCTCAGGTGAACTGTAACCTGTACCGGCTGGATCAAATACCGGATCAGTTAAAAAATTGACACCGTCGATACTAAGGATTGTGCATGCCGTAGTAACATGGGTTACAGATACTTTACTGTTGGTCATGTAGGACATCTTATCAAAAGGCGTTATTATTCTTTAGTGCTCAGTTATTGACTGATCGAATAGCTTGTTTGGATGGAATTCATAGATCTCATAGCCGGTAGGCTTTTTTTTATAGTAGATGAGACTTCAGCCGCACGGCGAACCAATATTATTCCCTGTGCAGTACTTTCACGGCAAAGAACTGCTTTATAATGATTAGAAATATATCGAGCTTTCGTTTAATACTAATTCCCTTAGCTGCGGGGTGCATTTAGAGTCGGGAAAGAAATAAACTAAGATTGATAATCATTGGAAATTAATCGGGCTTTGGCTCCAAACCCCGTTTTGGGCGAATATAGGTCGACTCGAAGCAGGGCCACATGGTCCAGCTAATGAGTTCTCAGCATTTTTCAGAGTTCCAAATTCGTTGATTCAATTACTCGTGTCTTAAAAAAATTGCCATTGCTTCGACAACTCTACTCAAGAATCCAAAACTATATCAATAACTAAATCGCATTAAATGCGGCCACTACATTATGATGAAATCTTAACTATCAAAACGCTACGTCCTACTTGGTGCGATCTCCTGCTTTTCGCTACTCCTCCTAATCAACTTGTTCGCTCAGAACTTCTGAGCTACCCCAGGAACTAACCACTTGACCTTATCGCTGACACCCTCCTCCTTCAAAGACTTGATAGCACCGTCCTTATCCTCTGCAAAATGAGCCCATGATTCGAAATGTAGAGGTACTACCACATCAGGCTTTATTTCACGAATGAATTTTGCAGCCTGTTTACCATCCATAGTAATATGTAATGGACCGGTAGGGAAAGGAATCGTTGCTCTTCCGAGGTTGAGAAGAGCATAACTGATATGCCATTTCTTACGAAGCTCAGTAAGCTCATCAATGTACACAGTATCACCGGAGAAGTATATAGCGTTTGGCAAACCAGAGCTTTCATCGGTACCAAATGACTCCGTTTCAAGAACGAACCCTGTAACTTCACCGCCAGGCAAATGGTCACATGGAGTTCCTGTGATTTTGAACGTTTTACCACCAATTCCCGCGGTTACTGTCTCCCATGGCTTCAGTCCAATGACTCCGGGTCGTGGCTTAAGATTGGAGGCGCCATCTAAAGTAGTGAACACTTTCCTACCATCAAGCAATTGCCTGCCTTTAGTGTCCAGATTGTCAACATGGTCCTCATGACTTAACAGCACCGCATCAATTGGTGGAATATCCTCGAGCTTTAAAGCAGGATCTTTGGTGCATTTGAGATGCGGTGGAGGTGGAGGTCCATCAGTAACACCCAGGTCTTTTAGATTTGGCATTTTGGTGAAAAGCTCGGTAGCATCGTATTCAGAACCGGCTGGATCGAAGGAAGGATCAGTTAAGAAATTGATTCCATCAATACTAAGGATAGCACAGGCAGTTGTGATATGTGTAATGGATATCTTGCTATCGGTCAATGTCATTGTTTCCAAATAAAATATTAATATGAACTTGATAAAGTTTAACTAGAAATAGTCTTCTATCAAAGAGAAACAAAAGGCTCATAGATTAGCTTTATAGCCGTTACGCAAAGATGGAGGTTTGCTTCTGCCGCCTAAAAACTGCCTTAGTCATTATAGCATAGGTAGCTTTCTAATAAACATTTTTTTTTGTCATCAACGCGGGATAAGATTTCTAATGAAGCTTTACCAGGCACGAAACAATTTATAATGCACAAATTAACACAAAGTTTTTTCTTTAGTGGGGTCAACATCGCCTCATCCTGATTTGGCAAGTTTAAGCGGGAATAAAACCCCGTGTTGAACTTGAACTTTGAGCTCTGAATGATAACTGCTTGAATTTTAAGCAATCGAATAGGGCTAGGTAGTCCCCTTCGAATCGGAAGATTCTCTATTACCAAAAGTTCTAGTTTGATACATTGGGTTTATGGGCCAAGCACAATTTAATTTGAGCCGCATAAATCTATTTGGGGAAAGTCGGAATTCCGATAGATAGTAACGACTGTGGTCCTAGTCACTATTTTTCCACACAATTGGAAGCGTTAGTGGTTTAGCGGTAAAATTCGTCGTTGCCATCGACGAGCCCCCGGTTCGACTCCGGGCTGACGCATATTTTTTGGAGCAGATTCTATTATCGACTATGATCTTTAAGTTCACACTCTTATCTTTTTTTTTTTGAGATTGCTAGCTTTAACCAGTAGCTAGCGAACCTCAGCTCTTTCTTTGATGTTCAGACTGAAGTGCTTTAGAGAAGATTCAAAAGGGCATTCCAAACTTAAAAGAGTTCGAAGATCATTTAAATTCCGACGAGCCAAATCGCTAAACGCCTTAAACACAAAGTCTGAAATCACCAAAAATGACGCTTCTAGCGATAATATCTGCACCACTATCCCAAATATTCCATCACCCTCTAGTATTATTGAAAAATCTAATATAAGCTCGTTCGTAGAAAGCCAGGACCCTGATATGGCGGTACTGGAGATGATAAATTACAACCCAGACCTACCAATTCCGATAAAGCAGGCTATAAGCAGTGAGGACAATACTGGAAGTGGGCTGGTTCTAGAAGCAGGTTCTGTCTCTACTCCTAATAATATAGATGCTCAAGTCAAGTATGCACTGGGGGAATCTTTACGACTGGTAATAAAATCCCTAACAGCGCCAATGGTGCGGCTCATAGAAATAGCTGACACCTATCTGGATCTTATAGAAAACGCTTTGCTAGCTCCAAATCGGCCTATGAATTGCTCTTTGGCTCTGGAGTATCTGACTCCACTACTATGTATTGATTATAAGTCGGATGGAAATCGTTTAACAGTGTTTGACAGGACATGTGGGAGATTGATAAAAATAACATCAGAGTACGACCAGGAACACGACATACACGCATCAATTATGAAGAGTATTTGCCCCATGCTGATATACAAGAGTTCCAAAACTGGATCAATATTTTCCGCCATTGCTTTCGAGACCGCTTTGTACATTTTATCTTATGCAGAAATAAGTATGGATATCGTCAATTTGATCGTCAAAACAAGACAAGATAACGAACAACTCTATACCCACAGATTTCTAGAGTTTCGACTGTACCGGGCTGAATACTTGAGAGTATTAATGATTAGATCCTGTCGGAAACTGGAAAAGCGCGCCGCACTCGCTGAGGCTTGCGGAGCGGAGATCAAGGCGTCAGCCTTTTGGGAGCGAGATGCGTATGTTGCAGAGCTATTTGGGAGTACTATGAAGGAGATTCAAAAACGATACAGGCATAAAAGAGTAATTTCGAATATGTTTTTTGGTGTTCCTTTGCGTAGCCGGTCGCTATATGTTTCTAGTTCTCGGAGTCTGCTGCCTGAAAAGAGGGAAAAAAGGCTAGTACAGAGCTGTCCCATCGGAGGTGAGTAAACACCCACCTTGGGTTGATTTAGAGATTCTACCACAGTGGTGCTAACAACCGAATCAGTAACATGATAATTACCAGTGATATACTGAAATAAAAGGACAAATCTCGTGTCTTACCATGTTTCAAGCGTTAGGAATTATTCCAGATAGCTTGCCTCTCGAAAATATATGGGCCGCGAGAGTAAAATCAAAAAAAAAAAAAACAAAAAAGTGGGGACGTGACCCCCAAGCCGGCGGCGGTTATCTTTTCGGGATAATAATTAAGCCCACAGAGATAGCCGCAAATATGGGTTGGTTCGTCCTCAGTATATATACATAGGTATACTTGCATAGGTTCCAGTGCTCGTTATAACATTCCCATGAGCATCGTTTCGTCCATAAGATTTCCCATGAGCACCCATACCGCATTTGTGGGCCTAGTGTTCCTGTTTTTACTCGTGCTGTATCAAAAGAGATGGCGGCGTTCATCAAATAGTGATACCAGTGGCTCACCACATTCATCTAATCAAGAAAAGGTGCCAGAGATCAAGCCCGTTGATGACGATTTTGACTGGACAAAGGCAGAGCCAAGGCCCTACAGACCATTCAAAGCTGGCCCTTTCCATCTGACCATGGGCGTAAGACGCTTGGACCCCCAGGAGTGGCTTCTTATTGAAAGCACTTACAAAGACGTTACCAAACGACGCGCCCAGATTGTAGACCAGCACCGTGAACACACAGTTTTGAGCCACCCAATGGCGGACGAGCCATTGAAGGAAGTCTATCAAATGACGTTAGGATTCCTACTAAAACGATACCCCATGTATTTTAGCGCCAAGCAAGAGAAAGGTAATAATACCATAGTCAACAAACTTCTGGGGACAGAACTACCTGCTGATCCTGCTGAGTTTAATGGCGACACCACGCAGATGGTACGCACCTTAGCTAAAAACATGGAGGAAGATTTCCTTGTGATGATGCTCAACGAGGACGACGGTCAGTACTATTTGCGAGGAGGTTCATTTGCGTTCCCGTCAGGATTTGACCCAAAGATCAAGCTCAACACGGCGCTCAAAGATATCCACGGTCCTGTCCCGCTGTACAAAGAGAAGATCGAAAAGGCAATGGATAGATACTTCCTTAAGATGAAAGCACATCATTGGATTGAAAGATTCAATTGGGGGATCCAGGCCCACACCAACTATTACGCATTGAGTGAGAATCACGCCGACGAAAGTACAGTAACTGAGCCACTAGATCCCAGTACTCTTGATTTCGAAAGGGGCGTGTTCTTGCGATGTGAAAGACAGGTCCTGACTAGGTTGCCCAAGACTAAGGCACTGCTATTTACGATCCGCACTTATATCACCCCATTATCGCAGATTCGGCGGGAGGGTCGCAGCAATGAGTTGATCTCTGCCATTGACAATCTGCCGGACTCCATGGCCCACTACAAAAAGAGAGAGGAGTGGGGTGAGGCTGCAAAGGCCTATCTAAGGTTTGAAACAGATGGTCGCGTAAGGGATCAGTGATCCAGTGACATGAGGGACCAATATTTCTTAGATAGGTGTAATAATGGGATTACGCCTGGTATATTGTATCGTAGTCTGGAGTAGTGGGTCAGTGATCGAGTGATCCAGTGATTCCAGATAGGCAGGTACTGGGACGGATCAGTGAGTCTTAGGTAGGCCCAAAAAGCTCTCGGAATCTGGCCTCAGTGAAAACACCATTTTCCGCTGTAATGCAGTACCCCCTCCTCTCTCCACTACTTTCTGACTAGGAGCCATAGTCGTCACGCAGATATCATCCGATACAAGCATTAATATCCACCACACTAAGAGATGAGTACCATAGGACGTTCATAATGAAGGAGAAGGAGCTGATCATCATGGGAGATCTATAGAAGCAAACCACTATCATACATTGAATTGAGTCTCAGCTGCAGCTCCTAGAAAAAAGTGGCCTGAGGATTCCAACATAGTCAGACATGAAAATCTGCGCCTCAGGGCCAAATGCCGGGCGCGGACCATTTTTCTTACTGTCGTGTATTTATCCCGCCGCCGCAACATGCCAGCTCAGCTTGGTCGAAAAACGACCCTGGACCAAAAAATACGCGGAAGCTCGAGCTTCCACATAA
>JAJLUM010000169.1:0-12677 GCA_030564265.1 Blastobotrys attinorum
TACGACGAGCTGAAGCATGCTGTAGAAGAGGCTCGAAATCGAATGAATGCTGATGTCGAAAAGATGATTTCTACAGTGATCAGTTTCAAACTACACATTCAATCTGCGCTGGAGGACTACGAGAATTTCGTAATGGACGAATATGAACGCGACGAATAACGATTTAATTATTAATTTATTTCTTTTTTTTTTTTTTTTTTTAATATTTATTTAATGTAAGATAATGATATTTAAGGACAATTTTGGGTTTATTATGCCTGTTTAATGGGTTTTTTGGGTGTTTATTTCACCTTTTTGAAGTTTTAAAAGCAGTTTACATATTTTTTTGGACCCTTTTACCGTGCTAAATGTGCGGCGCACAAGCCGCACGCGTGTATATCCTATCACGGAGCTTTTTGGGGGAAAAAATTAATAGGCGAGGCTCAAATTTTCTTAATCTTCAAAATTTCAAGGAATTTCAAAAAATTTTCTCCCTGAGGCTCAAGCATAAAACATCAATAATATGACCGCAGAACCATCAAAGACCGTTAAGGAAGAAGTCCTTCCATGCGTTCTCAAATATCTTGAGACCTTGGGATACAAAAAAACCGTCAAAGCCCTTACGAAGGAGGCAGCCGATGCATTGAAGAACGCTGACAAGGCTGAAGAGACACTACCACTCGATGCAATTTTTTGGTTATTCAAGAACAATAGAACAATGAAAGAGTTTCTAGACAATGACGACTCTTCTAAGACTGATTCTCCAGTTTCAGGCTCAGACTCCAGTTCGGATAGTGATTCTGATAGCGAATCTGATTCGAGCTCCGATAGTGATTCGGATTCAAGCTCTGATAATGATTCGGATTCAAGCTCTGATAGTGATTCCGACTCCAGTTCTAGCTCTAGCTCCAGCTCTGACAGTGACTCTAACTCAAGTTCAGACAGTGGCTCAAGCTCTGATTCTGATTCTGACTCTGACTCCAGTTCAAGCTCTGATTCTAATTCTGACTCTGATGAAGACTCCGACTCCGACTCCAAGTCTAGCTCCAGTGATTCTGAGTCTAACGAAGACGACAATAAGAAGACTTCGAAAAAGCGTTCCCGATCCTCTTCATCTTCCAGCTCAGAAGACGAAAACCCAGTCAAGAAAACTAAACAATCCGACGAATCCTCATCATCATCTTCTTCTTCTTCTTCTGCCTCCTCGTCTTCGTCTTCAGCTAATGCATCTTCTAATAGCAGCCCTGATCCTCAGCTCGAAGAGTCTGGCGGCAAACGGAAATACTTCTCGAGAATCGACAGAAGCAAGATCTCTTTCGACGATGCCACTCTTAGGGACAATACCTACAAAGGTGCCGCAGGCACCTGGGGTGAAGCAGCAAACGACAAACTTGGTCAAGTGAGAGGAAAAGATTTCACCAAGAATAAGAACAAGATGAAGAAAGGCTCCTATCGAGGTGGATCTATAACCATGGCAAGTGGCTCATACAAGTTTGAAGATTAAGTTAATAGATTTGACTTCTACCGTTGAGCCGAAGAGGTAATAGAAGGCCCTCTAGAGCTGGTTGGTTCAGATTCTAAGATCACAACGAAGTAATATTTGAGAAGATATTCGAAACACTAATTAGACTAAAGAAACTAAGTTATTTTATAGATGAAAAATGATGAAAAAGGCTCATAAGTTATTATATAAACAATTTATACGTGTATAACATAAGCAACACACTATCGCATTATGTAACAAAGGTCTTTCACGGCACTCCGCCCCGCCGGAAGCACCGTTTTCTCCTCCACATATAACGTTTCAGTCTGTATCCCTCTCTTTCCTTATCCACTTTACATTCTGTGTACTTGAGTCTTTTTCTCTCTGACCAAGTACGTTGAAACTCCGAAGTAGAAACATATTTAACTATACCTCCGAAAGAATATTTCAAGCCGTAATATGCCTTTGAATCGTATGTTCACCAGGTACCCAGTCAGCCACTAACAGCCATGCCCTTGCTATCAGTTCCTATAATCCTTCTAGCCGGACTCACTGTAGGCATAGGAGCAGCCATATATTCTAATAGAGAAGAGCTTAAAGATATTTACAGCCACAGAGATGAAATAGTGGCCCTGATAAACCAAAAACGTCTTGAGTGGAGGCTACGCAGAGGTAGGCGGCCCCATCAAGCAGCCTCCTCTAGCTCTGGATCTACTACTGCACAAGCAGGAAGCACCAGTAAATTAGCTCATAGCTCTCATAGTGACAACTATTCGGTCTACGAACTGGAAGATAACGATGATGGGCATAACAGTGACGACACCGAGAGCTTTAACGATTTTCCACAGTCCACCTCTTTTTATACCAATGGCCAGAGTTCGTCAGCAGTAGACACTATAGGAAATACCTCTTCAGAGACTCGAGACTTGCGACATAGGGCTGGAGTCGAGCTTAACCATCGTCGTAGAAGGAGCACACTCAATGACGAGGATAATGATCCTCGTCACACCGTCGAAATGTACGGTTTCCACTATGCCCCTTCATCATTATCCTCCAGCTCAGACACAGATACCGATTACTATCCTCGAAATCGTCCCCGAAATATGCGTCGTGATTCTCAACAAAGTGATTCTCTCATGTCAGAGCCGGCTCTATCATATAGCTCGTCCAGGAATTCGACCACTTCTGGTGGATGGGTTCGTCCTCAGAGCCCGTCTTCTATGGATGACTCGTTTTCGGAGATTTCTACACCGTCTGCAAGTGATGCGAATGCTGCAGATGAGGATGACTATCAGCATTTGATATATTCAGACGACGAGTCTGGATTTCGTGGGTTGAGGGCAGCTCAGCTGTAGTGCAACAAGATTTTGTCAGCACAGCTGTAGCCGGCACAAATGCTCATAATATGTGTCAATGTGTCTTTTTTTTTTTTTTTTATTATTATTATTATTATTATTATCATCATCATCATCATTTAACTATAATTAATCCATAAATTATTAGCCAATATACTATTACCACTACTTATATTTCATTTTTATTACAAATATCATTATCACTGCTATACCATATTTTTATACCAATATACCATTCTTTTTATATCAATGTATCATTATCGCTGGTAATATATCACTTATAAATTGCAATGCACTTGTTCACCTACTTCTTCCTCTTGTACATCTTTTGAATAACCGAGTTCTTAGATTTTAGCTCCTTGTTTTTATTCTTGTTGTACTCGATATAAGCCATATCCTCTCCCCCAGCCAAACTAGCCAACGACCCAGTGGTTCGTTTGGCCTTGGAACCTGCCTTATGAGCCTTGCCCACTGCGGCGCTTCTACCAACAGAATTATCAGCATCATCTCCTGCCTCTAAACCGGCAGCATCTTCATTTTGAAGCAATACCTCCTGTAGTAGTTCTCGTCGTTCTGCTTGTGTGGCATATGCCAAATCGCGCATGTTTTCCATGCCATGCAAATGTGTAATGACTTTAAACGCATACCCTTGGTCAACCAAAAACGCTTGCCGCTTAGTTGAGTAGTACATCTCCTGAGTATCCTTGGATACCAATGAATAGAAAAATGCATTAAACCCTTCATCGTTTCTTCTCTTGGCCCGCAAAATTCGCCCCAGCCGCTGGGCTTCTTGTCGCCGAGACCCATAATGCGACGAGATCTGAATCAAGCATGTGGCCTCAGGAAGATCGATAGAGGTATCACCAACTTTGGATAAGAATATAGTATTCACCTCGTCGTTATACTGGAAGTTCTTCAAAATTGTCATTCGTTCTTGCTGTGGTGTCTCACCATAAATGAACGGTTTGCCTAGTTTCAATGCATATGCTCTTAACGAGTACTTGTTGTCAGAAAACACAATGATCTTGTCGCCTCGTTTCTCATGGTATTCGATCAAGAACTGGCAGGCTTGGAATTTGCCCGGGTTCATGATATACAGCAGCATTCTCTTGCGAGCACTAGCTCGCAAATACTCCTGATAGAACTCTGAAGACATTGGACACCACACTTCAGCACATTGCACTCGCGCAATATGCCCTCTTTGAGAAAGTTCCATCCAGTTGGCCTCATAAAGCTTGGGCCCAATCAAAAAGTTCAAATCGTCGATTTTGTCATCCTCCCGGACCAATGTTGCAGTGAGGCCGAGCTTGGCATGAGCCGCAATTGTGGTCACCACCCGCCGGAACATATCCGCAGGAACAACATGTACCTCGTCCAGAATGATAAATCCCCATTCTCGAGATGTCAGGAAGTCCATAACTTTTTGTGAATCATGGGATCGGTTCCTTGTGTTGGCCACCATTGAATATGTTGAGACGACCAATCCTGCGTCGCCAGAGAAGCGCTCTTTGGAATCGGAAGTGAAAACAGCAACATTCTCAGGCTGAATTGTGCACCATTTCAGAAATTCTGCTCGCCATTGCATTACCGATACAGAAGATGTGCATAAGACAATGACACTCTTCCGGATCGTGCAGGCGGCTGTGATTCCAACCAGGGTCTTACCAGCACCACAAGGCAGCACAATAATTCCGGATCTCGCACGTCCGTTACCAAACATTTTGCTTAAGCTTTTCTCTTGATAGTCTCGAATCTGGGTCGAGGGCTTTAAATCAATGTCTAGATCAGCATTTCGCTGATCGTTTCGGAAATCGTATTCCTCCAAAACTGGGTAATCAATTTCCTGACATCTCTTTTTCACCTGTTCGACTGAGCCAGGTGCCACTTCGAACGAGTGCACGGCATCCACGTCCTCCTCTTCGTCTTCTTCTTTGTCTAAACCTACAATAGAGGAGAACATCTGTTCTGTATTCTGATTATTCTGGTTGCCGCTACCATCCTGAGTGCCTTGTTTATTTTTACCGTCGCTGCTGTTTTGATCCTCGTTGGTGATTTCAGTAATCCTTTTGGTTCCGGGGAGATTGATGTCCCCGACTGGTGCTTTCTCCTTGACAAGCCCATCGTTAGTAACTGTTTCTGAGTCGCCTATTCGAAGGTTCTGGATCTCGCTATCTTTTATCAGCATTTGCAAAGTGTCCACATGCGATGATTCCACAAAATATCTATTGTGCTTCAAAACCAGCTTCACTTTACCATACGACAAGGTGCAGCTTTGAATGAACGAAATAATACTCTTCGGTACAGGTACTTTAGACATTCTGTTTAGAACTGATATGATATCTTCGGTCTCCAACCCCACGGATACTGCTGCGTATAGGGAATATGTCGTGATACGGTATTCGTGGACAAAACTGGGTCGACTGACCGGTTCAGCAATGGTGATGAGGAAATCCTGGGCTTGCTCTGCGAGCGGACTGAAACTTTCAAGGATGATATGTCCATCCTCAGGGTTGATCCATAAGGGCCTGGAGGCATGATCTGGTTTGAGAGATAGATATGAAAAGTCTGATTTGCCAAACATTCGCGACACACTGTCTGGTCTGTATCCATCCTGCATATCGGTTTGTCTTGTCACGGGATCCATTGCGATGGCCTTCACTTCCGAAGAAGCAGACTCCTGTTTAGTGGCTCTCTGCGGTTGTTGCTGCTGCTGTTCATTGTGTATCTTAAGCTTTATTTTCGGGATTTCTGGAAGATTATTGTCTTCATCGCCTTCATCCTCGCTACCTTCGTACGAGGTGTTATCTGACGATTCGTTGTCGTCAAACCCAACTTCTTCATAACTCCGTTTGGCTGCCCACATTTTTAGTTAGTAGATAGGAATTTATTTCACAAGTCCAAGAAACATACAAGCACCACGAGTTTTCAACATTTCGTGCGAGTTTAATGAATGAATTAGGTATGTGATTTGTTTGGTGGTGGTAGTGGGTGGTGATTTGTAATTGGGAGGTGATATATCTCAAACACCAGAATATCATCGAGATTACCAACCGCTCAACTTGGAGATTACTAACAACGCTGCTACCAATTAAATGCCAACGGCCCAAGATAAAAACCCTTTCGATACTAACGAGGCGTTAAAACTCGCAAATGATATTAGCTCGTCCATGGGGCAAGCTGCTGATGACCAGCGGTTCGAGATTCTCGGTACTATGCGATTCACTCCCATACCGGGTCAAGAGGTCGCCGAAGACCAATTCTTTCTATTGAAACTCCACTACCAACGGTTCGATTTTGCATTAAGGTTTTTTCAGTGGCCCGTTAAATTGAGCTACAGTGCTCTATGGGCTGAGCTCAGAGATGCCACGAAGGATCTTGCGAAAACCAAGACTTACAAGATCCGAGCTCTCATATCGAGGGACACCGAGTCACTTCGAATCGAGGCTTACGAGGTACCGCAGAAAGTCGATCTGTATGCTCCGTTGACCCTGGTGCCGGACATCAAGGAACAGTATATAGCCTACTTGGACGACAGGCCGACTCCTATTGGGCCCTTCACCTCTTTAAAGACCACTCGTCGACAGCATTACACAGAGGCTAGGGAACGGCATATCAAGAAAGACGGGGTCGACCGGCCGCAAGAAGTTATATTGTTCAACAGTATGGGTGCGGTCATGGAAGGATCTATCACGAATATCGCTTTCAATCGTGCAGGCAGGTGGTATACCCCGTCTCTAGTGAGTGGTGGACTGTGCGGGGTGATGAGAGCTAAGCTGATCGCTGATGGAGTGGTTTCAGAAAGAGTTATTACTCGGAAGAGTGTGGTGGATGGGGAGAAGATATTGCTGTTCAATGCAGTTCAAGGGGTTTGTATGGGGGAATTGGTGATTCCGAAGGAGTCGGCTTTTTCGCCTGGTTCAGATGGCGATGGCGATGGCTACAGTGACGATGATAATGACGAAGAAGAGGATGGAGATGGAGACGAGGAAGAAGATGGAGATGAGGAGGCGGCGGGTTTACACACCAGAGGTGGTTTTAAGTAAAATGATAACAGACAATTAGAGACAACAAGTATGACGAAGAAGATAGAAGAGACGGTAAAGGATCACTATGATACTGTAGCCTCTAGATAGTGGTGCAGGATCAGAACTAAATCATGGACTCGAACCGCACCATAGGAACTTTTTCCTTCTGTATATAGCAAAATCAAGAGAAACATCACTAAACATAACGCTATTTCTGCCTCTGCCCCTGTTATAACATGATTGTCCCATGAGCCGCTGTTGAAAAACAAAAACCGATTCGTTAATTCGCTGACTTATGTGGCTTACCAGAAGCTATAGCATTTATAGTAGTTTGATTAAACAATGAGAAAAGAATCAATTTGGACAGGATAGACCACTTCTGGTTAGAAAACATTGAATGCTGGGAAGCATGGCTAATAAGATGCCAAATAATCTATTAGATCTAGTCGAATAGTGTGCAGTGCGAATACACTTACAGGTCTTCTCAGGCTCTTATAACTACCAAGTATGACAGGTATGGCTCAACTTCTGAAATAGCTATAAAGCTGTAGTCAGGAAACCCCTAATATATTCTCTGTCCAATGAGACTATTTGAGAGTATTGGTCAAGTTCTATATACCACTAACGTTTCACAAATGCCAGGTTTTTGGGAACTCGCATCACCTGATCACACTTTTCATATTTATACAGATGGCTGATTTCTCTCTTTATCGTTTCGCCGTATACATGTGCTTAACATGAGCATACCAAGAATGGCAACTACAGTACTATACTCGAGACATAGAGAATAGGCAATAGTGATGAATACATGCGCTGTAAAATACCTACACATTGCCTATCCCCATTTCTTGTCTTACACACTTCAAACATGTGTACCACTACTACTAAACCCACAGTATATGTCTTTGTACAAGACTACCCCAAGCACATCCTTCTACCCATTTGAACCTATTTCTCTCCCGCATGTACTTGTTCTACCCACACCAGCTATTTTACCCACTTAGACCGATTCGACTCACGTTGATCTGATCCAACTAAGCCTTACAAAACAGTCGCCAGAGCCTGACAGAAACAATCACTCAAACCTCGCAAAACAGTCGCCCATACACCACCCTTCTCATGATCACCAATGTCTTGGTTTCTCATTATCCCGCATCCCACATCCCGACGCGCGCCTCCGCCGCGGTGGAACACCGTTATTTTATTAATTCTGGCGCGCGTAAAATTGAGTGGCGGGTCAATATTACTGTGCGTGTAGCGCGTGAGGCTCTCGCGGCAAAAAAAAAAAAAAATAGAAAAAAATGCCACTTCCTTTGAAGAAATTTTTTTTAATTAATCATTCATTATATCTTACGGATTCTGAATTACTCTTTGAGATCTGAATCTCTAATATCGTACTATTTTCTAATTCACCATCTGTCAGATCAGGACTCAGGACTCGTTTCAACTCAAGTAAATATTAAAAACCATCTCTGTGGTAATCATATCCCTACGTTGGTTTCCACAACAACGACCTGTACTTCATACATTATCACACACATATAAAAAGTTTAGCGCTAGCATAGATGTCCACCATTAGTGCTAGTACAAGTACAAATATCAACCAGGATAAGCTGGTAGAGATCACATCAAGTCTGAAAACCCGGCTGTCTTATGCATTTATTAAATTACAAAATGGTTGGACTGGTCAGAGTCTAGATCAAATTGAAAACGGACTCCAGTTCTACCAGGAGCAGCAGCATTATCTCCAGAACAAAGCATTGCAGTCTCCTCTGCTCCATTCTAAAGTTGGAAAGACACAGCAGGGTTTACAGAGCCCCCCATCATTGCATAGACGAATGGGCTCGAAATCTGAACAACTGAAGAAACCTGATGGCCAAAAGCGAAGAAAGAAAAAGTTGACTGTTCAAGTAACCCAGGGCTATGACAGTCCTTCTGAAAAAAGCAGTGAGGAGGATGCTGTGGAGTCTTTGATGTTTCTGTCGAGCCCAAGAGCTAGGCAGACTAAGACATTTACCTACTAATCTATTTCTTTTATTCTCTTCTGGGAGACTGTATTATTATGTGTATAGAATTTTCGTTTCTGTTTGTATTTTTTCTTTCTTTGGGTGACTTATTTATTGTTTGTTTCATGGGTGTTTTTTTATTTTTTTTCAAGTAATTGATTTCGTAATGTATTCTATTATTCTACCACTTGTTGTTTCTATAATCTATTTCTTTTTGTCACTATGGGCTATGATTTAACTTTCTCTATGGTCTGTGATTTCTGCTTTAGTTCCTAGGGCCCCATAATGGCATACCACCCTATATTTCACAAATTCTATCGGTCCTATCAATTGTCCAGCGATTTGATCACAATTGTATACCTCGTCCCTCCACCGCTTATGAGCCCGTACTCCCATTAATCTCTTCATCAGAATATCCCAATATATAGAGAATATTCCGCAATGACGGCGTGTTAATCTTCCCTGGCGCCTTTTGTTGCACTATCGGCTTTGCGTTAAATGCAACCCCATAACCAGCAACAGCCATCATCTCCAGATCATTCGACCCATCTCCAATCGCTATCGTATCTGGAATCACAATGTGCTCGCTTCGTGCAATCTCCTGCAGAAGCTCAGCTTTGGCTGTGGCATTGATAATCCTTCCATAGGTGGTCCCTGTGAGCTTGCCATCCTGTTCATCCAAATTGTTTGCATATGCGTAGTCCAGCCCCAGCTCAGCCTGAACATACTTGGCCAATGGAATGAAACCTCCGCTTAAAACTGCTAGCACATAGCCCTTTTGCTTCAGAACCTTGCACAGCTCTCTGGCCCCTGGGGTGAATGAGATTTTTGGCTTGAGAGATTCAAAGACTGTGGATGGTATATCTTTCAACAAAGAGACCCTCTGCTTGAGAGATTCTGAGAAGTCGATTTCTCCTCTCATGGCAGATTCTGTTATTTGAGCAACCTGAGGCTCAATGCCCCCGTATGCTGCAATCATATCAATCACTTCTTGCTGGATAAGAGTGGAGTCCATGTCGAACACCACCAGCCGTTTCTGCCGGTGCATTCTTTCATCGTCACCGGCTCTTTGAATGACGATATCAAAGTCGTTTGGTTTTTCGTAAGCCCTGCACTTTTCTTTCATCTCCCGTTCATGCTGTTCAGAAGTCAATTCTAGATAGTAGTCGATAGCCCGAGCATGACTCAGAATCTTGTGAGTCAAAATTTCACCAAATTGCGACAGTAAATCTTTACATTCTGACCAGAAGGCATCATTCTTCTGGTCTATACTTATTATTGTGACAATGTATCTCATGCTGTACTATCTACGTATCTAATTGATATTGCCAACCTTGGTGGACTAAAAAAATAAAATAAAATAAAATAAAAAAAAAAAAAAAAAAAAAAAATCACCAAAGTGCGCGCGCATTACTACTTATTTTATCCATTACCTTTTTCTACCCTGCTTAAATCACAGCCCAAGACTACTGATTAAACATACCCTCGAAGCTTTGAATAGATGGAGGAAACAGCTCAGAATATTCGTCCATGGCTGGAAAATACTTTGGTGTCTATTACCGAAGCTGATGTAGCAGCTCTCGCGGACTACGTACAGGCCCTGTTGAATCATCAAGGATCTCGGGATGAACTATACCAAAAGTGCATATCTTCATTGCAAGATTTCCTGCAAGAAAATACCGCTCCCTTTGTGGATGCTATGTTCCAGGAGATAGACAGAATGAGTAGTAACAACAGTGATCCTCAGAATCTTCAACCAGAGTCACACGGTCAAGAGCACTTCCGAAACAACTTTCGTAATGACCGAAATCGTGTGGATATGGAATTCAATAGTGGTAGTAACCAAAATAATGGGGCAGGGAACCTCCAAGCACCACCTCAGGCTGGGTTTTGGAGTAATGGAATATTCCTCCCTTATCCTGTAAACGGTACCATGCCAATTCCCAATAACCAAGGGTTTTTCCCATTGCCTCCTCGGAAAAATAATCATCATAGTAACAATAACCAACGAGGAGGAAACCATCTAAAAACGCAAGGGCCAAAGAGAGGGAAGAAAAGAGACCGTTCTGATCTTTCGTCAAGACGCAAAGACGCAGATGGCAATAACACAAACAGATTCATTATTGTTGAAAGATTACCAGAAGACAAGTTCAATGAGCAGGATCTGACGGAGTATTTCGCAAACTTTGGAACTCTGAAGAACGTAGTTCTACATAGAGACAAGCAGGTGGCGGAGATTGAGTTTGAGACCCACCAACAGGCAGATGCTGCGTATTCATCACCGGCTCCAATCTTTGACAATAGGTTCGTTAAGGTATTTTGGAAAGTGCGCCCACTGGATGACAAAGGTGAGCCTATAGTGGATATGGAGTCGATTAGACAGATCCAAGAGCAGCGCCAGCGAGAATTTGAAGCTAAGCGTCAAGAGCGACAGGAAAAGGAGGCCCAGATAAAGGAAAGCTTGGAAAGGAAAGCGATTATTTTACAGAAGCGAAAGGAGCAGCAGGAGCTGTTACTGAAAATAGCTGAGAAGGAAGGAAAGTCTGAAGAGATCACTGAGAAGAAGTCCACTACAGATGCATTGAAGCAGCAGCTCGAGGCGTTGAAAGCAGAAGCACAAAGTTTAGGGATTTCCACCTCGTCTCCTTCGGGACGAGGAGGTTATGGATTTCGAGGACGTGGTGGAGCTCGTGGTCGTGGTACATTTCGAGGCAGAGGAGGAGCAAGTTTTCATCCTTACTCGGGGGCATCTAAGGCTCCATCGAGAACTTTGGACATGCGACCGAAAAACGTCCTTGTGGAAAATGTACCTCAGGACAAGCAGGAGGCCATGCGGAGTCATTTATTGTCCGTTGCTGATGTGGAAACGGTTGCGACTGGGTCTAAACCTGATAGTCTTTTGGTGCAATTCAAAAATCGACACAATGCCGAAAAGTTCTACTATTCTGATAGTAATATTGCTGATGTTGGACAGGTTGAAAAGAGCTGGCAGCGGGACCCCATGCTGAATGGCCAAGAAGCAAGCGCTGGGGCCGCAGCCAGGGAAGGAGAATCTGTGATGGATACTGGTTCCTAGTGTATGTTTGGTATTATATTTATTGGATGGGGAGTGGGTATGGTATGAATGTATATAAATCAGAGCTGCTGTGGTCAATTCCATCTTTTAGGATTATATTGCTGCGAAAAGAAGTCCGTAATAATCATCGATAGAATACTGGATCCGTAATCACAATTGGAATATTTCCTTTTCAAAGAAAACAGAGTTTATGGCTGGATGGTCAGTTTGTGTGACAGGACTACTTGCGAGCCTCGATCCTTATGTGCACGTGCGGCTCCGCTGTGCGGCCCAGTTTGTATGTGAGTATTTCTTATTGCGATAACCGTTAATTTACAAATCATGCTAAGGGAGATAAGTACGGAAAGCTCAAATTAGAGCAGGGGTTCTAGTTGTATACACATTTTGGCTACGATGGTGTGCGGCGTGCGGCTCGCAGGTTCGTGCCGCACAACATGGGTGCTACGAGTATACTTTTTCAGTGAGCATGGCGTGCGGCATGGGCCCAAAGTTAGCTGTATGGGTGTTTTTCCTAGTACGCTTCGAATAGGTTTTAGCAGTATACGCTATCTTTGGCCACTCTACTCGATATTTCGGGTTTTACATTACAGTCTCACTAAGCATTCCCATTTCTCACTAACTTGACATATGCATACAACCCAATACAAGCATTTCCTTCTCAATTAAGCACAATATGAGCATTTTTCTTAAATTCAAACTTATTGGAATTCCTACACAGAAACGCTGAACAAAAAAAAAAAAAAAAAAAAAAAA
>JAJLUM010000170.1:0-12059 GCA_030564265.1 Blastobotrys attinorum
AAAAAAAAAAAAGATTTTTTGGGCACAGAATTTGAGGCGCTCGCCGCGCCCCAAATTCCAACCAACACCACGAACCATTATATAAACATTTCCATTCGCCCCTGTTTTCGTAGTTCCCCTTTCTTCTTGCTCTTTCATTGAATCTTTTTTTTATATTCTTACGCTCCTTTTTAACTTTCTTAGCCTACTTGAGTTTCTCGAGTTTTGTATTCTTAAGGAAAAAGACTTTACGACCTGTTTTTATATTCAAAAAGCGGTTTCAATTCGATTCTTTCCAATCCGACTAACGTTTTGTGCGAATAAACCTTAGTCTGTCATTCATTCAATTGTATTACCACGACATCTTTTTCTATTTGATTACACGGTTAGATACCACAATACCAATTCTTTAAAGCAACAGGTAAGTTTAAATCTTTCTATTCTCCGTAGGTTTTTTTGTTCTCTTGGATTTTTTTTTATTGGCGTCTATTACATTGGGGTCATCAATAGACGCTGGGTTCTGCTATATGTCTATATGCAAGCATGGTTAATCTATTAGGGGTATCTATGGGTTTATATGCTATAAGGTGCCATCATGTACAATAGTACTTGGTGATGACGATGATGATGAAAAAGACTATGACTCTTTTCTCTCTGCCATTGAGGTGACATGGATCACTTGGTTCCAACTCGCGATTCGAAATAAAAAATCAACAAACCACTACAAAGAACGTTCATGGTACTATGGTACCACTGTACGCGATTTTAGTGGCTTGCGGTGGTTTAATCTCGTTCTGGGATTTTTTTTCGCTCTAGGGGGCGCGCGCAAAAGGGCCCGCATCTGGCGCCTCACCTTCTATTTTGGGCAGGTTACTCTCCTAATTGGGCCAAAATCGAAGTCTGAGGCGTCCGGGATCAACCCATTGGGGCTCTCACAACATCCCCTGGAATGAGGCATACAAACAATACCGCAGCACTAAATTCACCCGCGCGTTATGCATTACCGAATCAAGCGAGACAGTATTGGGCTATATAGCGGTTGCTTATAAGCATCTATAGAGAGTTCAATACTGTGTCTCCATGGACAGTTATAGCATGGGGAAAATGCGATAAATGTCACATTTTCGTAATGCCATGTCTAGCAATTGATCCCCCCAAGAGAGAGATCCACAAAAAAATCCAAAGATTCCAAACAATGTTACTAACATCCCTCCAGATATGAAATACTCTACTATTTACTCTATTGCTTTGGCAACCCTAGCTGGTTCTGCGGTTGCCACTCCTGTCGAACACGACGTTATCGCTGCTAAGGTTCACAACAAGCACCAACACAAACGTGCCTATGCTACTGAACTCGTCCACGTTACCGTAACCGTCGGTGCCGATGGTAAGCCAATTGATGGCCAACCAACTGGTCAACCAGACCAAGGTAACGCCAAGGCTAACGTTCAAGTTCAACAATCTTCTCAACAAGCTCCAGCTCCATCTTCTCAAGCTCCAGCTCCTTCTTCCCAGGCCCCAGCTCCATCTTCTTCGCAGCCTGGTTCTACCACCATGGCTTCTTCTGCTGCTGCTCCATCTTCTTCCTCCGGAAGCTCCTCTGGTGGCAGCAGTGGTGGTAACGGTGGCATTGAAGGTGACTTGAAATCCTTCTCCGACCCAACTGAAAAGTTCCAGGACGGTACTATCGACTGTTCCTCTTTCCCATCTGGTAATGGTGTAATTGCTTTGGATAACTTGGGCTTCGGTGGTTGGTCTGGTATCGAACACATGGACGACGGTTCCACCGGCGGTAAGTGTGACGAGGGTGCTTACTGTTCTTATGCTTGTCAATCTGGTATGTCCAAGACCCAATGGCCATCCGACCAACCATCCAACGGTGTCTCCGTTGGTGGTTTGCAATGCAAGAACGGCAAATTGTACCGAACCAACAAGGACTCCGACTACTTGTGTGAATGGGGTGTTGACTCTGCTCGTGTCGAATCCAAGATTGACAAGGACGTCGCCATTTGCCGAACTGACTACCCAGGTACCGAAAACATGGTTATCCCAACTGTTGTCGGTGCTGGTAAGACTAATGTCTTGGCTGTTCCTGACGAAGACAACTACTACAAGTGGCAAGGTAAGCCAACCTCTGCTCAATACTACGTTAACAATGCTGGTGTCTCTTACGAAAAGGGATGTGTCTGGGGTACTGACGGATCTGGTATTGGTAACTGGGCTCCATTGAACTTTGGTGCTGGTGCCACTGGCGGTATCACTTACTTGTCTTTGATTCCAAACCCAAACAACAAGGATGCTCCAAACTTCAATGTCCGAATTGAAGCTGAAGATGGTGCTACTGTTAACGGTGACTGTAAGTACGAGAACGGACAATACAGTGGTGGCAGTGGTAGTGATGGTTGCACTGCTGCTGTCACTAACGGCAGAGGTAAGTTCGTTTTGTATTAAAAAAAAAGGGAATAAAAAAAGTATATGAGCATTGAGAAGGTGTGAAAGCTATATACTATTACGCTTTTTTTTATTTTCTCTCATCTTTTATATTCTTTTTTTATATTTTATTCTGACAGTTTATATATATATATTTATATAAATTTTTTTTATTAGTGTTATTTTATAGGAGAAATTTAAAAAACTAAAAAAATTTTAAAAACAAAAAAGAGTGCCAATATTCAATCTCTATAGCTTTGAAGTTCTTATTACTTTTGCACCAAGAGCTTAGTTCTTTATTATCAGTTTTGCACCAAGAGCTTAGGAACCAAAAGTTCAGCTTCTCGATATTCGTCAATTGGTATGTCACCAATATAAGCTCGGTCTCCAAAACCTCCGATATAATGCAAGCCAGTAGGATGGAACCGGACCCAAAACGAATCATGGACAGGGCCATCACCAGGAATCCACCATTTGGCATCAGGGTGTTTCTTTCTAAAGCAGCCCAAAATCTTATCATCATCTGGTCCAATCTTCTCAATTGTACCAGTCATAGATATTCGTGGGCTCCCCGCCGAGGAGTCCTCGATGCCTCCAGGGTACCGTCTATCGACCGAATCTTTTGGTCCATGATCACCGACCCTAATAGCGACACTCACGTTGGACCCCTTTTCAATATTCCGAAATGCAGTGGATATCTTCATTCCTATCATTGTTAATGATCCGTCATCATGACAGTCTGCATAGTACTCCATCTGACCTGTGGGGTGGCCTGCAAATGCTCCGTCTTGGACTACTGTCATCAGTGTGGCAAGGTTTTCTCGGTTTACCAAAGTTCTGGCGTTGACAGCTGCATCATGTGACGAAAGAGCATCGACATAATTGTAGGATGTAGGTACTGCTACTGCTGGAAGTACCAGTGATAGGAAAGCTGCAGGGAATATAAGCATTTGTCCAACTGTGTTCTGTCGTAAGGGAGAAAAACAAAAATAGAAAAGATTAGATGGATAAGATTATAGTGAGGGTTTAAGCAGGGTAACCCTCTGGCACGTTTGACCAGTCATGTGATCAAAAAATGCACCAACCAGAGCGACAAGTGGCAGTAATAATTCATTGGAGGAACAATAATATTGGGAAGAATTTCGGATATTTGTCCTTTACGGTCCATACCTATCTAGTGGATTACAAAGACAATGGCGTATTGCTAGATCGTTCAAGATCGCAATCTTATAGTACGAAGAACGAACACCAGGAACTGGAAGCTTAACTGATAAGAAGCCTCATAAAGATCAAATATCCAAAATTTAGGATATATTAGATACTAAATGCTCTTATGTTTTACCATGAATATTTTGGCTCATGCTGCCCTAGAGCCAAGAGCCGCACTTACTAATCTTTTACACAAGCACTTCTAGTGGAGGAGAAAAAAAATTAAAGCTGAAAATTTTATTTTTCTTCACCGACTTGGGCTGCAACAGACCGAATTATTTACCCTTCAACAAGACAAATATGGACTTGCTGCATCTATGGCACGAGTACCGGGGGATATTCCTGATACTGGTAACAATAGTGTCTATCGTGGCTATTGCAAGTAAAAGGCCCCAATCCGCTACCAGCTCAGCTACCGAGCAGGATGATGAAAAACCGCATTCAACGAAAAATGCCGACAACCAAGATGGTAATAAGCCAAAAATTGAGCAAAAGACTCGAATGCCAACAGCCCCTATGGCTGTAGACTTCACAACAGCAACAACCCAGAGTGGGCCAAAAAAGAAATCTCGATCTCCAAAGAGATTTACTGCTGGAGAGAGAACCCAAAAAATCGTGCCTCTCCCATCAGTTAATTCCAAAATGAAGATTTTCTACTCCACATTGACAGGATCTTCTAAAAGATATGCAGAGATCGTATACAAGCGAATGGGAGACATCATGGAATCACAGGTTGAGCTGATCAATCTAGACTACGTGGACGATCTGGATGACTACTTTGTTTCGCCCAACAAGAAAGAATTGACTGGAACAATTTATTTATTGGTAATCCCATCTTACGAGACTGAGTCACCACTAGACTATTTTATAGAATCACTCAAGGAGACCTACAACGATTTTAGAATCGACTCCAAGCCTTTACAGCTGCTAGGAGGGTTCTCAGTTTTCGGGCTAGGTGATAAAGAAGGATGGCCTGAAGAAGATAAGTTCTGCTACCAAGCACGGCTTGTAGACAAGTATCTGGGCAAATTGGGCTGTAAGAGAGTATTCCCATGGGGAAGTGGATGCGTTAAAACTGATGCTTCTTCAAGTGTGGAGGAATGGCTCACTCATTTGGTAGACATCTTGCAAGATCCTTCTCCCCCAGAAGAACCCGACATTGTTGATTCGGATGACGAACTCGAAGAGGAATCCAATGGAAACGATGTTGTAGACGTTGAGGAAATGGGTGGTATTATTAAACGGTCCAAGGAGGATAAGAAGCTGCAATTAGAATTATCCGAATCAGGTTCGGATGCCAAGGAGATGGTTGCTAAAGATTCTCCAACTTACAAATCTCTAACTAAGCAAGGTTATACCATCGTCGGTTCGCACTCAGGAGTCAAAATCTGTCGATGGACAAAATCTGCATTGAGAGGGCGAGGCTCATGCTATAAGAAATCGCTCTACGGGATTGAAAGCCACTTGTGCATGGAAACTACCCCAAGTTTGTCCTGCTCTAGTAAATGCGTGTTTTGCTGGAGACATGGTACTAATCCCGTGGGGACTTCATGGCGATGGCAGGTTAACAAACCCGAAGAAGTTCTCCAAGGGGCCATGGAGGGCCACTATAAGATGATCAAGCAAATGAGAGGTGTACCAGGAGTAAGAGCCTCTCGGTTTGCAGAAGCATTCAGAATTCGTCATTGTGCTCTTTCATTGGTCGGGGAGGCACTGATGTATCCTTATATCAACGAGTTTGTTAAAATGTTGCATGAACGTCATATTTCTAGTTTCTTGGTTTGTAATGCTCAACATCCTGAGCAGCTGCAGAACCTGGGGCGGGTTACTCAGTTGTATGTGTCAATTGATGCCAGTAATAAAGAAGACTTGAAGCGGGTCGACCGACCGTTATTTAGAGATTTCTGGGAGCGGCTGGAGCAGTGTCTCGACATCTTGCGATCTCACTGGTACCAAAGAACTGTATTCCGGTTGACTCTTGTCAAGGACTACAACTTTGATGATACCGAAGGGTACGCAGACATGGTCGAACGAGCTCGTCCTTGCTTCATTGAAGTGAAGGGGGTGACATACTGTGGCACATCCAAGGACAACCAGCTTTCTATCAAGAATTCTCCATTTTATGAAGAAGTCAAGTCATTTGTAGAGCGACTCAACGACTCGATCAACCAACGAGAGGGCATGGAGTATGAAGTCGCCGCCGAACATGCACATTCCTGTTGTGTTCTTATTGCCCAAAAGCGGTTCAAAATCAATGGCGTATGGCACACCCATATTGACTACGACCGGTTTTATGAATTGCTTGAGTCCGGAGAGGAATTTGGACCAATGGACTACACTGCTCCTACTCCAGAATGGGCGTGGTATGGCAATGGTGGGTTTGATCCTGCTGATGTCCGGCACGTTAAGGGCAAGCCGAAAGCGCCTGCAGAAGATGCTCCTAACGAGCCGAAGATTGTAGAACAAAAAGTAGACTTCTAGTGAACCCGTCAAATCTATTATTTGCACTTACATCTCTCTTCTTTTTTCTCTTGTTTTTCAATATTTCTCATTTCTCCTCTTCCATTTCCATACTCATATTTGAGTTCTTTGCCTCCTACTCCTCCTCCTCCTCCTGAAGCATGCTTTGAGGGAATACTTAATGGCAATCCGCCAGATATATGCCATGTGCTTTGTCAAATTAGAAAAGAGCAGTCTAGTTTGACCCCACAGCATTGGCACAGGGATAGTCTAGTCACTCGCCTGGCCGCCCAGAGTTTTCCCTCATGCCAAGAGTCCTCTCAGGATGCATTTTGACCTTGTCTTGGCCGAACAAATTTTGCTTAAACAGATCAAGTCTTTTTGGCTTACATTTTGAGCTGAGCAAGAGCTTGGGGGTGATGGTAGGGTACAGTTTCGACCTCAAGGAAGAATAGCCATACTCTCTCGGTCGCGATAGGAAGGCCGATCCTCCATTTTCAGAAATGAAACGAACGAGGGACAGCTTTTTCATCAACGACACATGAATATTTTCGAATGAGACAAAAGTCTTTTGTTCAGGAGGCTGGATATTATTCTCTGGCCCCCTCCAAGTAGCTGTACTCCATAAACACGGCGTTCGCTGTCCGTTAATGTCTTTGAAAGCCAAGACAGCGTTCTACCCCGATTTTTCCTGGGCAGGTTGCCCTCCAGGTAAATCCTGCCCATGATTTTTGTACCCCCAGATGTTTATACCCTATGCTTAAAAGTCATAGCATCCTATGGACATGTAGACACACCAGGCCACACACATGAGATGAGGGAAGAGAAGGACCCTGTTAAGAAGGAACAGTCTCGATGCTAGAGCATCCATTGCCGATCTGACGATAAGCTGTGTTAATATGGAAAAACCCTCAACGGGATTGAGAGCTCCGGTATTGACATCATCGTTTGTTCTTTACACCAGACCTACCTGCGGTGTATCAGCGATCAGTCACAGCTTCGCTTCGCCTGGAACGGCACAAACCCATTCCGGTGTTCGAGACCGTGGAACTGGGCTTACTCGTGGAATGCTTTAGTCGCATTGAATATTTTTTTTTCTTTATTAATTCTTCTCTCAGCATTACTACAGCCTGAGACCCACATGCCACCTCATTCTGGCCTGGAACATGACCGAATTGAGCTAGTTCCGGGACTACCTTAAAATTGTTTCAAAACACCTGCCTGTGGTACTAAAACTCGCCGTGGGGCATGAGGTGGGGTTGCCCATTTTTTCCTCTTTCGAGGTTCAGGGCCCAGTAGATTTGCGGGATGTATGTCCGCAACGGTCCGCCCATAAGGTACTCAGCATATTAGACAAAAGGATTCAATGACGATCAAACGAAATAGAGAATGGCCTCATGTACTTTTTAACGGTTTAAACTTTGGAACTTTGCTCTGCCGCACAAACCAGGCAGGAAGTGGTCCCCCACGCATGTGCCGCCATTTTCTACTTGGATTCACGATAGAGAACCTTTCGACCGAAAAAAAGCCTTCTGCACTGATATGGTTCTACAATTAGATGTAATTTCTAATCCCCTATGCCAAGCGAGGGGCATCCAGCTGTAAACAGACTTTGCGGCAGAATTGGCCGAATCAGATTCTCCAAGGTTGTTACCCCGCGGGAAATCTCACCCCAAATCGGATATGTATGTATTCTGGATATTTAGAGCATTTCCCCGCCCATGAGAATTCGATGGGATACAGAAACTGCTCATAGAATGGTAACGAGCCTGCTTCTTTTTCCTTTTTTTTTAAAAAAAATATTTTTTTATAGTTTTTCCTGGGCCCCTTACGTTAGGATTTGTATAAATATCCTCTCGAGTGCCCATATTTTTTATTTTGGTCCTTTTCTTTTTCTTAATATTGCGTTGCATAATAAAGAAAAACAAAAATGCTCAGGTCACTAACAGGTAAGAAATTGGCATTCTGCATTAACGTGGTATGCTGTCTCTCGATTTTTTTCTTCGGTTACGACCAAGGAATGATGGGTGGTGTTAATGGTTCTGTCGACTACGTTCGAACCATGAAGCTCGGCAAAGGAATCCCCCCAACTGAAGATTATCCCCATTGGGACGTTGATATCGACAATCCAACTAAAGAAGGTGGTATTGTCGCCATTTATTATCTTGGTACTCTGATCGGGGCCATCCTTGGTGGTTTCCTCGGCGACTGGCTCGGACGGATCAACACTGTAAGAATTGGTTGTGCCTGGGTCATTTTGGGTGCTGCCTTGCAGTCCTCTGCTCAAAATGCCGCTTGGATGTTGGTAGCTCGAGTTATCAATGGTGTTGGCACTGGACACTTGAACGTTATCGTGCCGGTTTGGAGTGCTGAAACATCAGACTATACAGTTCGAGGTGTCGCTATTGCAATTGAGTTCACTGCAAATATTTTTGGTGTAGTTGTAGCTTACTGGTTGAACTATGGTCTTTCGTTTATCAACCAAGGTGACACAGAGTTCCGGTGGAGATTCCCAATCGCATTCCAGCTGGTGCCATTGCTGCTGTTAGCTATTTTCATCAACTTCATGCCGGAATCCCCACGATGGTTGGTGCAAAAGAACCGAGATAGCGAAGCTCTTGAGATCTTGGGCCGTCTAAGAGGTGAGGGTAACCCAGAAGATGCTCGAGCAGTTGCAGAATACAAGGATATCAAGGAGACCATCTCTGACGATGCCGATATTAACACCAATTTCCTTGGCATGGCCTTTAGATCCCAGGGCAAAATGCACATCTCCAGACGTGTACAGCTTGTTGTGTGGTTCCAGATTTTCCAAGAATGGGTTGGTATTGCTTCAATCACTGTATATCAGCCAACAATTTTCAAGCAGGCTGGATTTGACTCCAACAAGTCCGGATGGCTTTCTGGTCTTAATAATGTCTTCTACTGTATTTCAACTCTAGTTGCTATCTTCACTATTGATAGATATGGTCGTCGGTTTAATTCTTTCTGGGGTGCTGCTGCTCAGGGAATATCATTATTCCTAGTTGGGGGGTTCAGTCGAGCCGCACAGAACCAAAACAGCGCCGCATTAGGAGCGGCGTCTGCCTCGTTTGTATTTATTTTCACCTTCATCTTCGGTGCCACTTGGTTAACTATTCCATGGGTGTATCAGAATGAGATCTGGCCTGTTCAGATTCGGTCTAAAGGTGCGGCTTGGGGAGTCATTGGTTGGTCTATCGGTAATGGATGGCTCATGTTGCTGAATCCAGTTATGTTCGACAACATTGAAGAAAAGACTTTCTACATTTTCGGGGCTGTTAACTTTTTGGCCATAATTGTAGTTTACTTGTTCTATCCTGAGACTGCTCAGCGAACCTTGGAAGAGATTGATTGGTTGTTCTCTTCGGATTCTCCGTTCAACTGGGCCGCTGAGAAGGCTTATGCTGAAAAGGCTGCTCAACATGTCAACTTCACCAAGGCCATGCATAATAACCAAGGAGAGAAGCTTGATTTGATGGGAGTCCACGAGCATGCTGAACAAGCCGAGAGTTCTCCAGAGAAGGAATCATCTTCTGCCTAGCAATGTTTTCAGATTATTATTTTTTTTTTCAAGGGAATATGCTTTTTCAATTACTGATTTATAATTTTTTTTATCCAATAGCAGTTATTTAGTCGTCAAGAGGTGTGCGAAGTGACAACGACGACTACTCTCACTACAAGGTACAAGTGGTCTGTGACTAACGTTTTATCGTGAGATATTCATATCATGTGTGTGCATAAAACCTATAGACATACTAAAGTAATAAGAACCTTTTGTTATTTGTTTTAATACTTTCATTCTTTTTTTTTTTTTTTTCGGAATTATTGAGACATACTTTTCTAGCAATATAAAAAAAATCCTTTGGTTATAACTCGCCGCGGGGCATGAGGTGGGGTTGCCCATTTTTTCCTCTTTCGAGGTTCCGAGCCCAGTAAATCTTGCGGAAAACCACGTCCGCAACGGTCCGCCCTTAAGGCACTCAGCTTATTCGAAGATACGATTCAATGTAGTCACAACAAAATGATGACTGGCTCATATATTTTCAGATGGCATGACAATAGTGCGCCATGATATTTTCTTTCGGAAAAATACCCCTACGTGAATCAGGGCTATATACAGCCTCTCCTGCTACGATTTATAATAGAACCATCTCGGCTGAGAAAAGAAATTATTTTCACTCAATTGATTTCGTCAAGTGCTATAGCAGTACATATAATGTCCCCTGTGCCAAATGTTGAACGAGGGGTAACTGATTAGAAACAGGTTTTGCGGAAGAAATAGTCGAGCAAAATTCTCGCTGTCTGATAATTCCGCCGAACAACTCATTTTAAACAGGATCGACCTTACATGTTTGCTGGTCTTGGTCCCTTCCCCGCCCATGAAAAAGTCGATGAACCCAAAGCCGCTCATTCCTTTACTATAGAATTCTTATAAATATCCTTCGGGTGCCCATATTTTAGGTCCTTTTCTTGTCTGTTGAATGTTGTATTCAGTGTTTCGATAGAAAAATGCTAAGGTCACTAACAGGTAAGAAATTGGCATTCGCCATTAATGTGGTATGCAGCCTTTCAATCTTTTTCTTTGGTTATGACCAAGGGATGATGGGAGGTGTTAACGGTTCTGTTGACTACGTTCGAACCATGAAGCTTGGCAAAGGAATCCCCCCAACTGAAGATTATCCCCATTGGGATGTCCAAATCGACAATCCAACTAAAGAAGGTGGTATTGTCGCCATTTATTATCTTGGTACACTGGTTGGGGCCATTATTGGTGGGTTTGTGGGCGACTGGTTCGGGCGTGTCAACACTATAAGAATCGGCTGTGCTTGGGTCATTGTAGGTGCCGCCTTGCAGGCGTCGGCTCAAAGTGCCGCTTGGATGTTGGTAGCTCGAGTGGTCAATGGTATTGGAACTGGACACTTGAACGTAATTGTGCCGGTTTGGAGTGCTGAAACATCAGACTATACAGTTCGAGGTGTCGCTATTGCAATTGAATTCTCTTCGAATATTTTTGGTGTAGTTGTAGCTTACTGGTTGAACTATGGTCTTTCGTTTATCAACCAGGGTGACACTGCATTTCGATGGAGATTCCCAATCGCTTTCCAGTTAATACCTTTGTTGATGTTGGCTATTGCCATCAACTTCATGCCGGAATCCCCACGATGGTTGGTGCAAAAGAACCGAGATAGCGAAGCTCTTGAGATCTTGGGCCGTCTACGAGCTGATGGTAACCCAGAAGATGCTCGAGCAGTTGCAGAATACAAGGATATCAAGGCAACCATTGCGGAAGATTCCCAGATTAATACTAACTTTCTTGGCATGGCTTTCAGATCCCAGGGCAAAATGCATGTCTCGAGACGTGTACAGCTTGTTGTGTGGTTCCAAATTTTCCAAGAATGGGTTGGTATTGCTTCGATTACTGTATACCAGCCAACTATTTTCAAACAAGCTGGATTTGACTCAAATAAGGCTGGATGGCTTTCTGGTCTTAATAATGTCTTCTACTGTATTTCGACTATAGTCGCTATCTTAACTATTGACAGATATGGTCGTCGGTTTAATTCTTTCTGGGGTGCTGCTGCTCAGGGAATATCATTATTCCTAGTTGGGGGGTTCAGTCGAGCCGCACAGAATCAAAACAGCGCCGCATTAGGAGCGGCGTCTGCCTCGTTTGTATTTATTTTCACCTTCATCTTCGGCTCCACCTGGTTAACTATTCCATGGCTTTACCAGAATGAGATCTGGCCTGTTCAGATTCGGTCTAAAGGTGCGGCTTGGGGAGTCATTGGTTGGTCTATCGGTAATGGATGGCTCATGTTGCTGAATCCAGTAATGTTCGACAACATTGAAGAAAAGACTCTCTACATTTTCGGGGCTGTTAACTTTTTGGCATTACTTGTGGTTTACTTGTTCTATCCTGAGACTGCTCAGCGAACCTTGGAAGAGATTGATTGGTTGTT
>JAJLUM010000171.1:0-12033 GCA_030564265.1 Blastobotrys attinorum
AAAAAAAAAAACCTCCTCAGAAAAAAAATACCACTTCACACACATACAACAAACATAACAAATAAAAGATGTCCTCTTCCGTACAGCTTTTGAATCCAAAAGCAGAGTCATTGAGAAGATCCCAAGCATTGAATGTAAATATTTCTGCAGCCCAAGGGCTACAGAATGTATTGGCTTCTAATCTTGGTCCAAAGGGCACCATCAAGATGCTTGTCGATGGATCTGGCCAAATCAAACTCACTAAAGACGGTAAAGTGTTGCTATCAGAAATGCAAATCCAAAATCCAACAGCAGTAATGATTGCTCGAGCTGCCACTGCCCAAGATGATATAACTGGTGACGGTACCACCTCAGTCTGTCTATATGTAGGAGCACTATTGAAAGAAGCTGAACGTTTCATTAGTGAAGGCATGCATCCACGAGTCATCACCGAAGGATTCGAAGTCGCTCGGAAGGCAACTCTAGAGTTCTTGGAATCATTCGTGCAAAAGCCCGAAATCGACAGAGAATTGTTGCTTGCAGTTGCTCGGTCTTCTCTAAACACTAAGGTAAAGCCAGATTTGGCCAATGTGCTGGTACCAATCGTCACAGATGCCGTCCTATCAATCTGGAAGGCCAATGAATCCATCGATCTGCACATGATTGAGATTCAGAAAATGCAGCATGGAGCTGCCGCTGACACACAATTGATCAAAGGTCTAGTGCTCGACCACGGTGCGCGACATCCAGACATGCCAAAGCGGGTCGAAAATGCTCATATCCTGACCTTGAATGTGTCCCTAGAGTATGAAAAGAGTGAAGTAAACTCAGGGTTCTATTATAGTAGTGCTGAGCAGCGAGAAAAGCTTGTAGAGAGTGAGCGAAAGTTTGTTGATGAAAAACTTGCCAAGATTGTTGAACTAAAAAAGACTGTATGCCCTAACGGAGAAGGATTTGTAATCATCAATCAAAAAGGAATCGACCCTATGAGTTTGGATGTACTAGCAAAAAATGGTATTATGGCATTGCGTAGAGCCAAGCGACGAAATATGGAGCGACTGCAGTTGACCTGTGGCGGTGTCGCCCAGAACTCTGTTGACGATTTGACTCCAGAAGTACTCGGATGGGCTGGATCCGTGTACGAGCACACATTGGGCGAGGAAAAGTATACATTTGTAGAACATGTGAAGGAACCTCGGTCTGTTACGATCTTGATCAAGGGTCCAAATACCCACACTATTACTCAAGTACAAGATGCTGTTCGAGATGGTATTCGGTCTGTGTCTAACACTGTTAAAGATGGATGTGTTGTGCCAGGAGCTGGTGCGTTCCAGATCTCTGCTGCCGCAAACCTGTTCAAGAACCACTGCAAGGGCAAAGTACGATCTGGTGTTGAAGCATATGCCAATGCATTGTTGGTTATCCCAAAGACTTTGGCGTCAAATGCTGGATATGATACTTTGGAGACTTTGTCGACAGCTCAAGATGAGCAGGCTGAGGGTCATGTGGTGGGGATTGATTTGTCTACTGGTGAGCCGATGGATCCAACTGTTGACGGTGTTTACGATTCTTTCCGAGTGTTGAGAAATAGCATCGCATCTGCTACTGGTATTGCTAGCAACTTGTTGCTGTGTGATGAGTTGTTGAAAGCAGGTCGATCGTCTTTGAAACAGTAATTTGCACTGTATAGTTTACGCTCTGGAGAAATGCATGTCTTTGTATATATCTATATACACATACAAGTATGTACAAACATCTATGTCATCTACTTTTAATTTTCCGTATATATCAACAAGTACCGGTGTACCCAATTGGATATCACTTTATAGAATAGATGTTCGATTCATGTGACTGATTTTGGCAACATCGCCCAGTGCGGCTCGAAGATGTATTAGTGTTCTAAGCCGTGTGAGGCGTGAGTTCTCACATATTAATGACCTCACCAATCATATTCTGAATATGTAATGATTTGTTTTCCAGCCCAATAGCTAGCTTATCAATGGGCAACGCGATGAATGGCCAAACCGGAACTGATAAGGACCCTACTAATTCCGATGCCTAACCACGAGGTATGTGTGAGAGCATGCAGACCACCTCTCTCATCCCAAGCATCAAAGCCCAGAATTGTTTGCTGGTTTTTAAAGGGTAATACATAATAGCTCATCTGGGGCATAACTCGGAACCCGCCTCCGATTCCTCCAATGGCAAGTGTCGGCTCTGGCTGAAGTTAACAGATGTATAAAAGTTGTATCCGGCGGGGGAAGCAAGGAGGTGGGGACGTGGGAGAGGTGTTCCGGACGAGATGATTCAGAAGTGGCCGGAACCGCTTCTTTTTTTATCAATTGATGAGAACAGACTGGTAAGAGGGGAGGGAAGCGAGACTTCTCCAGTTCTTTCACTTCAACTCTCAATTTTTATTTTTTTAGTTTTGGTGATTTCAAATCTTGTTCGAACGGAAAATGGCAATGACTGAGACGGCTCAAGTGGTTTTGACAGTGTCAACACCTCCAGCAGCAGCAGGTTCAACGGGATCGCTGAGCTTTAGCGGTAGCGGTAGTAATTTACCGCTTGGAGCTTCTACAAATAGTTCAGGCAGTAATAGTGCGGCCGTGGAAACGGTTGGCGGTAGAAAACGGCCACGGTCTCGAAATGGCTGTTTTACCTGTAGACAGCGAAAGTAAGTAAAGAGAGCAAAATTACCGCCTGGCGGTTTGTGGTAGATGAAGTATGCTAACAGAGGGTATAGAAAACGATGCGATGAGGTTCGTCCAATGTGTGGAGCCTGTGCTAGGCTACAACTAGATTGTACATACCCCGTCCCCGGGATGGAGCGCAAAAACAAGCGCCGTAAGAGCGTTGAAGAAGAAGAGCAAGAAGGTGGAAAGACATCGAGGAAAAACAGCAAATCGAGCAAGCGATCTAGATCGAGGCATAAGTCAGCTGGTGAATGTGGTGATGGAGAAAAAGATGATAATGAACTAGAATATAGTGACAACACTGGGAGTTCTAGTGCGGCTCGTGCGGCAAATAGTGATAGTGGCTCGACGATTGTTGATACTGGAAGTGACGACAAGTTGTTAGATAAAACGTCCTCGGTTTTGGGACAAGAGTTAGAAGTTTTAGTGCAGTCACCGCCGCAATTTGTTTCGGGCCTGTCGCCCAACAGTGCAAGCCAGCTGTTTGGCCAGTTTGAACAGTTCACACAGCTCGATCTCACCCTGCCAGATATTCCCTCTTCCCCTTCTGCTTGGTGCAGTCTGAATCTGGATGATGTGGGAGTGCAATTGTTTGACTATTTCAGACATAGGCTGGCGCCCATGATCTGTGTGTCGACTCAGGAATCTAACAGCTTTCTGAACGTCTTTGTGCCCATGGCCCAAGAAGACACCGCAGTGCTATACTCATTGGTGGCATGGGCAGGGTTCCATAGAGATAAAGGACAGTTACAGGATACTGCTCTGCTGTATCTGAACAAAGCTATAAAAAACGTCAAACTGGAGATGACAAACACGTCCCTGGCATCTATGCTTCTGATCTGTGCCGCTGAGATCTGCTCTGGAGATGTCATGCACTGGGACAAGCATCTCACTGCGGCGGCCAAAATGATCAAGCAGTTTGGAGGCTTGGACCGGTTTGTTGGAGATAAGACTCTTAGATGGCTCGCAAGTAACTTTGCCTATCATGACCTACTGGCTTCTTCTACTTGCGCACGAAACACCCATTTCCCTTCAATTGAGTATGACAAGATTATGACCCATGGGTTCGGCTTAGATGCCCTGATTGGGTGCTGTCAACCTCTATTTAAAGTTCTGGCAGAGATTAGTGATTTGGCAGTGGACTCTCAGCAGGCGGGCACCAATGCTGATAAGTTGCGGCTAATCAAGCAGAGGGCAAATGTGCTGGAACAGAGAATCGAAGCATATCATCCGGATCCTCTGGACATGATTAACCTGACTGCGGCTGAGCTCGAGCAGCAACTGAGTCTTTTTGAGGTCTACCAGCTGACGGCACGATTGCATCTTCGACAAGCGGTCCTCCGGCTCAATTGTGCCTCTGTGGAAATGCAGTGTCTCAATGACGATCTGAATAAATGTCTCGACACAGTCTTAGAGACTAAAGTCGAAGGCGGGTTGGTTTTCCCACTCTTTGTGGCTGGGATTACCTGTACAGATGTTCAGCAGCGAGAATTGCTGAACATCAAGTTTGAACGATATTATGAACGAAATTATGCACGAAATATTAAGCGAGCCCGGCATCTGATGGAGGAAGTCTGGAATCGCGATGACGACGGGACGAAGCATGTTGATTGGTATGGCATTATTCAGAACCGAGGTTGGGATATCTGCTTTGCTTGATTGATTGAGAGATAGATAGATAGACAAGACAAGTTGGCGTAGCGAAAGAAAAGGAATATGATTAGGGTATTTTAGGATTTCTGTGATTTCTGTTGAATGCCTCTTTTGTTGCGTCTTTTAAGGGTTATGGGGCCTGTTACTTGTGTTTAGAAGTTTGTCAGAAGCAGGTTTTTACGGTGCTGTATTGAAGTTCATGATTTTTTATACGGTACTGTATATGAGGCTCATGATGATTTTCCCCACGTATATATCTATAACATATTTATTGAGAACTCTCTGTCTGTCTATATATGTATCTTATGATCACCTAAACCCCTTCAGAGCCATATCCAATTACAGGAACCTATAACAACCATAATACCTCACCTTGTATCTATCCACTAGACGCTCTAAATCCATAGATAGCGATGTTATTACGTAACACTCAGAACGTAATATGACTAATCCCACAGTGTGCACAAAAATGCCCACCGCACGCGTCCAACTCCCCTATTCTCTACTTTTCACCTCTTCCAAACACCTGGCAATTTAAAACCAACGCCAAAAAAAATCGCATCAACAAACATACACAACCACTAGACAAACATCCAATATGAATGACCAAAGCTTGCGAGACAAGCAGGTTGCGACCATCCGCAAAATGCTCAATCTCAACCAAGACGAGGCAGAAGACATCATCCAGGCACAAGCGCAATCGCAATCACAGGATCAGCAGCAAAAACAACCCGACAAAATCTGGAAAGTGCTGGTGTTTGACAAGCTGGGCCGAGATGTGATCTCAAGTGTCCTTCGAGTTAACGACCTGTTCAAATGCGGCGTGACTGTCCATATGCTGGCCCAGACAGAGAGATATCCGATCCCAGACGTACCTGCTATCTATTTTGTGTCCCCAACGAAAGAAAACATTGATATCATCAGCAAGGATCTGCAAAACGGTCTATACGAGTCAGTTTACCTCAATTTCACATCGCCTCTGCCTAGAACACTGCTGGAGGAGCTAGCCCAAGACACGATTCAAACTGCTCAGCAAATTTCTCAGGTTTACGACCAATATTTGAACTTTATTGTAACCGAGCCCAATATTTATAGTCTTGGAATGCCCAATGTGTACACCACATTGAACAGCCCCGGGGTAGCCGATAAACAGATTGAGGCATTGATTGACCAAATCGTTAATGGCCTTTTCTCAGTAGTACTCACTTCGGGTTCCATTCCCATCATCCGGTCTACTCGGGGTAATGCGGCTGAGGCAGTGGCCACTAATCTTGACAAGAAACTGAGAAACCATGTATTGAATACTAGAAACGGCAGTGGAAATGGACCACAGACAAGCACTACTAATGGCCCCAGGCCAGTGCTTATCATTCTGGACCGAAACATTGACTTGGTGTCCATGTTCGCTCACTCGTGGACATATCAATCTCTGATCAATGATGCCTGTGACCTGAACAGAAACCGAATAACAGTTGCTGTTGAGGGTCAAAACAAGAGCTACGATCTCGACCCGAATGACTTCTTCTGGAGTAAAAACTCCAATTTGCCATTCCCAGAGGTGGCCGATAACTTGGATGCTGCCCTAAACAAGTACAAACAGGATGCAAAAGAGCTCACTGGCCAGACTGGGATCACCGACTTTGATGATCCTAGCCAACTAGCTGCTGGAAATAACAATACGCAAAGCCTTAAAGCCGCTATAACACAGCTTCCAGAACTGACAGCTCGAAAGCACACTATCGACATGCATATGAACATTGCTACAACGCTGCTCAAAGCAGTAGGAGACAGGGGGCTGGCCCAGTTCTTCGAAGCTGAGGAGAACGCTTCTAGACAGACCAAAAAGTCTGTTCTAGAACTCATTAATAACTCAGAATTCAAAAACCCTGAAGACAAGATGCGAATGTTCCTTATCTACTATATCCTAGTGGATAAGATTTCTACTGCGGATATGGCAGACTATGAGAAGGCACTGACTGACCAAGGATGTGACTTGACCCCCTTGAACTACATCAAGCGAAACAAGGAGATGAATAAAATGGCCCAATTGTCATATACCCAGAGCTCTGCCTCTTCTAGTAGTGGTGGTAGTGCCGGTTCATCGCAACAGTCGACTGACTATCTATTCAAGTCTCTTTCGGGGATCACCAACAAAGTGACTGATCGTCTGAAAGATGGAAAGCTTTCAGAAGGTTTTGGAAGTTTAATCTCTGGAGTGCAAAATTTCCTTCCTGCATCCAAGGATTTGCCAATCACCAAAATCGTAGAGTCCATTCTAGAGCCAACATCTTCTTCGGCATCCACAACAGATGACTATTTGTACTTTGATCCAAAGGCCACACGAGGCACTGTAACACGTCCTCCTAAGCGAAATAGCTATGATGAGGCGATTATTTTCACTGTAGGTGGAGGAAACTACTTTGAGTACTCCAATCTGCAGGATTGGGTGGCCTCTCGAGGCGGATCCAAGAAGGTGGCATATGGGTCTACTGAGTTGTGCAATCCGTCAAAGTTTGTAGCTGAATGTGCTGATCTAGGTAAGCAGTTGTAAGCTAGAAATTGTGTGGATAAAAGGGGTAGATAGGGTCTAACATGAGCCAACCTGCTTAGCGGATGCAGTTTTGGCGGTGACCTAAATAAGCATGTAAATTAAAATTTCCGAAATACTCTAATATATACATATGTGTTACATTTGATCAAAGTTGTTGTTGTTTCAACTACTAGGGAGCTTCTTATTAATTACTATGTATTGTAAAGAAAAGGGAAATTTTAAATAACTAAAATTCTCGTTAGACCTCTATATATGACCAGTCCATAAATTAATAAAAAATAAATAAAGCCTGTATTGGCTACATAAAAAGAACTATTAAAATCTATACCCGTCCCATATTTCAACTAATTTCAATCAGCCCCCATGGACTGATCGTTCAAGATCTCTCCATAACCGAAGCATCTGCTCCTCTGTCACATAGTTTTCTAAATCTAATAGAGTTCCAATTTCATCGTTCATGTGAGCGGCAAACACATCACCAAACGAATCAATGATTTCTTTGATTCGCTTTGGATCGTATGCCTGCACATTCTTGGAGTCGCTCACATAGCCCCATAATTCATCGAGCCCGTGATGAAACTGTTCGTGTTGCTGGATATTAGCAGCCATTAGTCCTGGTTTTTTTGCAACTTCTTCAATTCGTGGGAAAAAAGCTCGTTCTTCGTGGGTATGGTGACCATGGATGCCCATGTACCATTGCATACAATACCTCAGGTATGTACGCTTTTCAAGATCGTTAGATGGTTCCTCTGCCTGGGAATAAATGGCATTCAGGGAGGAGATAAACATGTTGTGGATTCGCCCCATCTTGGTAGCTATTTGGCTGTACGCATCCTTATTTGGTTGCGATGGCAGTTTAACCAGATTAAATCTTGACATGATTGGCTTGGTAATTCTCAATCTTTGCATTAACAGAAAAAAAAAAAGAGAAAGCTTGTAGAGAAAAGAGAGAGATTGTATACTAAAGGAATAACTGGACTCTATTTATACTTTTGAGAAAGAAGAGAGAAGAATCGTGAAGACAAAAATTTGATCTTGTTCAGCATACTTCCGGAGCTACACAGCTTTATCAACTTTTAGTAACATTTTATTCATTATGTATAATTGGTCCGCGGCACCGGAGGGCCGCTGACAAATCACGTGATTGGTAATGTATCACGTGATGAGGCTATAGCAAACACGTGACCTTGCTTTTTCTATACCTGCCCTACTGCGGCTCCGTCTCCACGAGGATCAGATCCAGCACCCCATACTCGTCCATTAACCCGCTTAATAACTTGACCACGGCCAAATAACCCTCGCTCTTGGCCTGAGACACCTCGTTTCACCTTGTGGCCCATTTTCTCCAACTTATCGGCTACTTCATCACTTATGCCTTCTTCCAGAGCCACAATTGTACGGTTAGAAGTAGAGATCGGGGAGTCTGCCCCCAATCCTGTATCAGGATAGTCAGAATCAAGTGTCAAACAGAGCCGTGGAGCGTCCAATGCCTGTTGTGGATTCATTCCAAATAGAACCATATTGTTGAGCACTTGGACTTGACCTTGAGGCTGCATAAACCCACCCATCACACCGTAAGCCGCATAGATCTCTCGAGTAGATGCATCGGTGACCATACCAGGGATGATCGTGTGGTATGGTCTCTTACTGGGGCCATAAGCATTTCGGGATTCTGGGTCTAAGCTAAAGCCACACCCTCGGTTCTGCAGTGGGAATCCGCAACCTTCAGGTACTATCCCAGATCCAAAAGTCGTGTAGATTGAGGTTATGAAAGAACAGGCATTACCCTCAGCATCTGATACTGTGAAATAAACTGTATCGCTCTGCTTATTAGGGTCCATGACCCCATGGTCATAGTCCTGATTAGCTCGGTCGCCGGAGAATAAATCAGCTCGTTTGTTGAGGTACTCCTCGGTCAACAAGTCATTGGGGTTGTAATCAAGTTTTTCATAGTCAGCAATATATTCTTCTCCGTCTTTAAAACCGAATTTCAGAGTTTCTGCCAACAAATGCAAGTATTCGGCCGAATTATGCCCCATTTGGGATACATCGCCAATAATACCTCGTTTCTCTAGTTGGTTAATGGTGCCCAGAGCCTGAAGTGCCACGAGTCCCTGCCCATTTGGCGGTATTTCGTGCAGCCTCACTCCCTTATAATCCACGGAAATTGGATCTAGGAAAAGGGTCTCATGATTTGCTAGATCTTCGTGGGTCATTGTCCCACCACTCTGCTTCACAATCTCAATTATCTTGTCAGCAGTTTCACCTTTGTAAAAACCATTTTTACCATCTTTAGCAACTCTTTTCAGAACGGCAGCCAGATTTTTGTTCACAAACACCTGACCCTCTTTTGGTGCAGGATCACCTGAGTCCATTAGCAACTCCCCACCATTTGGTGATGCATTTTGGAGCTTCTTAACTCCGGATTCCCACATTTGGGCAGTAATTTCAGCTACGGGGAACCCATTTTCAGCCAATTCAATAGCTGGCTGAATGATGTCCGCCAAACTCAGCTTCCCATTGCCCCATTTCGTGACAACATCTTCCCATGAGGCCGCTGCTCCGGGAACTGTTACAGAGTGAATAGACGAGCCAGGAATCCGCTTCTGGTCACCATCGCCAGCCTGTTTCTTCACCTCTTCCAGAGATGTTTTGGCTGGTGTCTTTCCGGACCCGTTGAACCCTGACACGGTTTTAGACTTGGAGTCGTAATACAACGCAAATGCATCGCCTCCAATGCTGTTCATCATTGGCTCAGTCACTCCGATTGCTGCAGCTACTGCTACAGCTGCCATAGCAGCGTTACCACCAGCCTCGAGTACCTTTAGGCCAGCAGCATTGGCTAGAGGTTGAGTCGAAGATACAACTCCTTTAGTCGAATGTACAGTTGATCTCCTGGAATTGAACTGCATTCTTAGTCTATTTCTATATACTTATACTGTCAAGTTTCAGGATTTTAATTCGCCTTATAACCGGTTTATTTTTTCCAGAGAGAAACTTTTGATGTAGGAGTGATAAAGGCTTATATAGGAAAATCGCGGAGTCCTTTAAATAACGGCATCCGATTGCCGACCGCGGTCTGTACTGTGCGGCTGGCCCACGTCCCCCACTTTTTTTTTTCGAAGTGGGGTTAAGTCCAATCATGATAATACTTAGACCGACCCACACACTCACTCACAATAGTACTTCAAGGCCCAGCCAGCCTTGCGAAATATTTTCTGGACAAGCCACATATTCAAGTTTCATATCAGAATGTCCAAACGTGCCCGGACTATGGCATGTGATGGATGCAGAACGAGGAAAATCAAATGCGATGGTAATGTGCCCTGTGGTTCGTGTTCTACTATCAAAATTAACTGCACCCATAACATCCCTAGACTAAAAAAGGGTCCTAAGAGAAGCCGAAAAGATACCGCAATAGGGCAGCTTAAGGCTCAGAATGGGCCTGAGGAGAGTGCCGAGAGATCTGGAAAGCATGCCTACTACCTCACGAGCTATGGCTCCAATGGTACTGTAGCCGGTGACTATCATGGGCTGTGGACAAAATATCCCAAGGCTATGATCAGACAGCTGGTGAACGAATATTTCGCCAGTCACCATCTCATGGTCGAACTTCTCGACCAACAACAGATACTGGGTTATTTGGATCATGCCTCCAAAAAATCCGCACAGTGTGTAATTCTAGCTATAGCTGCGTACCAAAAGCTTGTCAACGAACCGGACAGCACCGAATCTGGAAGCGAAAACGAAGCGGATGAGAAATCACAAATTATTGATGGGTTGCTCAACGAGGCTCTCAATGCCCATACTACTAGCATGGCTACAGAGAACATATCCCTCACTCAACTCTTTGGGGCGTTTTTCATTTACACGGTCTACTTCAATAGACAGAAATTCCCAATATCATTCGTGTATCTACGGGAGACATTGACGATAGCACAGATTCTTCGAATTGATCAGGAGTCGAGTTATTCGCTTTTAAGTCCGGCAGATCGTGAGCACCATCGTCTAATCTATTTTGCTCTACTTACCACAGAGCGCGGAGTTTGTCTACTGACTCGGTTCCCATTGACCTTGTCGAACCACTCAGTGTCATTCCCGGACCAAAACAAAAACAACAGCATTATCATTACGCTTGCCAGGCTTTTTGTCATCGTAGATGAATACGTAGCACTGATACGTCCTGGCCACGAAGCTAATTGGCCTGATGCTGGGCCAACTGTCAAACGCCTCAGTGATCAATTGGACCAGGCAAAGGAGTTGGGTAAGGCGATTCCAGAGGAGGTCCACCGCGCAGATTTTCTAATCTCAACAGAGTGGATCCGGCTTTTGATCTATAAATCTTTTCGAAGCTCTTATTCTGCAGTGTCTCAGGCATCGCTACTGGATACTATCTCTGAGAGTATTTCGAATCTAGGCCAGGAGATGGCCAAGATTTCACTAAAAGTGCATGGTGTGGGAATGGCCATGAAGCTGTCCGAGGTGTTGACTGCTATGGCTGATGCTTATGACATCTACAACATCCATGAACAGCTCAAGGCGTCGGAGAATAATATTGGGGAAAGGATTCATGAGCTTCTCGAGCTGATTCAACGATTCAAGGATGGCAATTCTGGTGGGGACCCATTCAATGTCAGTGCCAACCCACAGCTTGAATCATCTCTCTTCGAGAGCATCGGAGACTTCTTTGAAAATTTCCAGTTTCCGACGTTGGAGTTAGATTCGAACCTTGATTCTAATGGTATAAGCATGGCTCCAATCAAGCGGAGATGAGGAAATCTGGAAAAGGGCTCTTCGAAAACAGAAATTGTACTATTAACTTCCCTCACTTCAGGTAATCCATATTTCCATTCAAATCTTTGGGCCAATTGGGAATAGTCCTTCGATGTTGACGTAATATTTTATTTATATGTATATAGTTGTATATGCCTCTGCACCTATGATATTGACCCACTAACACTGGTCTGTGTAGCATCGAATGCTGTACTCACCTACCAAGGAACCGAAGGCAAAACATGTCTTCTGGGGGCCCAATTCAAACACACATCTGCCAACCACCTTGTCCCCGTCACCATTGTCCAACAAGTCGGCATAAAAATAGCCATCGCCTGGAGGATCGTCTCCCTTGGCGTTGCTACCACAGTAGTCCTTGGG
>JAJLUM010000172.1:0-11397 GCA_030564265.1 Blastobotrys attinorum
TTTTTTTTTTTCTAGAACAGAACAAACAAACCATGGTAATATCAGCTTGGTGGATCGTAGCGGTGCTGCTGGCAGTGTATATACTAATCCCATTGTTTCTCTACCTGGTGACTCCACCACCTCCAAGCCCTGATGACTTGAACCGTAGAAAAAGAGCTATTGTGTTGGTCCTAGGTGATCTAGGCCGATCACCGAGAATGAACTACCACGCATTAAGCCTAGCTAATGCTGGAATAGACGTTGAGCTGTGCGGGTATAGGGAATCAAAACTAATGGAGAAAGTAGAACAACATGAGCGGATCAATATTCGCGATATCGGCCAGATCCAGCGACCCACAGCAATGATGCCATTCCTCTTGTTCGCCATATACAAAGTGGTGCTGCAGCACTGGTACATCTACAGGCTGCTTAAGCAATTGAAAGGATCAGAGTTTTTGGTCATCCAGAACCCCCCATCGCTACCGGTTTTGGGCGTATGCCGGTTTTTTGTATTATTCATGTCTCAGAGAACCAAACTGATAGTGGACTGGCACAACTTTGGCTACTCTATCCTTGCGCTCAAGCTCGGAGAGAAGCATCCATTTGTCACAATCTACAAGTGGTATGAGAAGATCTTTGGACGACGAGCTTACTGCCACTTTACAGTAACAGTGGCAATGGCTAGAGCTCTTGAAACGGAGTTTGGCATGACCGCTCGGAGAATTATTCCACTGCACGATCGACCAGCGGATCAATTCCACCCTTTAAGCAATGCCGAGCGGAAGCAGGTTTTAAAGAGCCATCCGGAACTCTTTTCTGATCTCGGGACGACCGAAAAGGTAGTTGTCACGTCTACTTCGTACACTCCTGATGAGAATCTCTATACCCTGTTAGACGCGTTAGAGAAGTATGATGATAAAGGTGGTTCTACCGGGAAGTCTGCTCCTCCTCTGCGCGTTATTATAACCGGCAAGGGCCCGATGTATAAGGAGATGGAGAAGGAAATCGCTTCTAGGAAGTTTGCATCTATTACTGTAAAGCAGTGCTGGCTAGCAAGCGAAGATTATCCGCTTGTATTGGGCAGTGCCGACATTGGAGTTTCTCTGCATGAATCCAGCTCTGGAGTTGATCTGCCTATGAAGGTGGTCGACATGTTTGGGTGTGGTGTTCCAGTGATTTCCTTGGGGTTTGCAGCTGTTGACGAGCTTGTCAAGATGAATTCCAACGGTGTGGTTGTAAAAGATGCCGAGTCCATGGCCACTGCCTTGAAATCTGTGTTTTGCAACCAGGCATTTATGAATAACATCAAACGAGGGGCCATGAAGGAGTCGCAAGACAAGTGGGACACCAACTGGAATACTAAAGTTGGGCCACTGTTTGGATATGGCCAATATGCATATCATTCTGAATCTGAGTCTGACTCGGATTCGGATTAAGCTCTGAAACCAGAGCCAGAACCAGAACCAGAAGCGAAACTAGAACCGGAAAGACTGCTTACCAGCCATAGACGCAACCCCCTCGAAAAGGGATTGAATCCTGCTCGAGAGATGGAACAAATTCCCTAGAATAAATGTAGCTGTCCCGAACTATAGGTGCCAACTTCGGGTCAAGATCAGTAGGGCTCCCGGAAGATCTCCTTGAAATTCGACAAACTAGGAATCACCTTAAACTTCCGGGGGAGACATGATGATCAGAGAAGCGTGGAAGTTAATTTTCAGAACGAGTGGAAAACGCCGATCTTGAAGATCATTTCTGAAAACTTCACAAAGAAACCCATATATAAGACAGAAAAGCAAAAAATTCAATACAATTTGAGCCTGAGGCAGGTTGGATATTAACTTACCCCCTATAATAACCAATAGCAAAAAAAAAAAAAAAAAAAAAAAAAATTAAAAAATGAGAGAGAGAGACAGAGACATGAATGGCTTCCTTTTTCTCACACGCAAGGCAAATGTACGCTTTAATTCCTCGAACTTATAATTAGAACAAGAAATGAAACTGCACTTCTTGACACGTTGAAAACACCTGTTGTCATATGTTGAAGGCACTTTATGACGTGTTGATAGCACCTACTCAAGTGCAGCTAAAAGCACCCACTGACATGCTCAAAAGCACTTGTTTAGCCAGTGTATATGCATGTCTATCGGGATCGGCAAACGGTTTTTCAACTTTTGATCCACTGGCAAAGCCTTAAACTACCAAATCCAGTTCATGAAACTGCCAATCGAATGGACATGAACCCACACTGTCTTTGTTTTATTCGTACTAGTCCCACTGATTAACATGAAACGTTTTGGAGGGTGCTGGTATGCACTCGATCGATGTAAACATCCGGAATAGGACAAGTACCGATATGACGGAGAGTGTTAGCCAGCCCAAGCCTCCCCAGGCTGGCTAGCTGGCAAACTGATTAGGGGCCAGCTAGCTCAAGTCGATCGAAACTAAGTTTAAAACCGTTAGAAACGGTTATGCATTAATCAGGGCTTGCAATTCCTTTTTTTTTTTTTTTTCTTGTTGTTTGCTTTTACAGGCATGGAACATGTATGTTTCCGATCGGGGGGCTCGAGGAGAGCTATCTAGTGGTTTCACAGTTTCACTAGCAGTTTCAAGCTAAAACCAAGCTTTCGATCGTGTGCAGGTGAACGGACTCTAGCTGTGACGCTGGTTTTGTTAGAGCTCTTAGACTAGCGGTGAGATGTGGAGTACTTTCTAAGTATTATTTTTTTTTTTTCTTTCTTTCTTTTTGAGAGACATTTCAAGACAGTTTGTGTGACCCCTTCTGAAACTCTAGAGAGAGCTAGAATGATAGTGGGTATGTTTTTTTCAATACCCAATTATCAATAGAGACCAGATGGATTCGTCCCTGAAGTATTGGAATTAAGTATTGGGTTCAAGCTCAGAAATATTGTAGTTGAAAGTGCTTTTGGTGCGGGGGCCACCAACCGCCGCAAAGCCGCGCACTGAGACCCGAGAAAGCATTCGATGTCTATCATCTGTGATATTAACGGTTAAATGATCGACCCTAAATTAACAGCCACTGCTATTTAAAAGAAAGTAGACAGAGGAGCACTGGAAAAAGAAACCAACTTATTTTCTTGTTTGGTTTTGCAATACAAGAGGATATAGCATACATTTGCATACAGCTGTCAAATCCCTATTTTATGCTTGTGCTATGTCGAATATAAAAGGTATTCCAATTCCTCTTGCATTCTGGTTAAAAATTATATAGCTATATTAAAAATCGTCATCAAATTACTCATTCCAACCAAAACCCTTTCGACAAGTAAATGAGCTCCAGCAGTACGATAAATCCCCCAAATGATAGTGCTACCGCAGAAACCACAAAACCACAGGGTCGTGATCGCAGTAATGATCCGAATTGCAGCTTGTCCAGTAACGAGGAGTCATCAGGATCTTCTTCTTCCGCGTCTAAAAAGAGCTCCAGGGAAAGCATCAAATCGGATCGCTCCTCCTCGACCCAAAAGTCTGCGGTGGTGGTAGCATCTTCATCCTATACTGAAAGTTCAAAAGCTGATAATCAAAAAACAGAATCCTCTAAACCAGCTCCGGCTGCCGCTTCCAAACACACTCTGCGAGACCATTTGAAAGCCATCTCTTATATTGATCTCGATGCCCCAGGTGACCCATGCCTCTACGTCACACCGCAGGGTCTTTTTGAATGCAGAATATGCTTCAATGCGTTCGCAAACGAAAAGAGATACCGGGAGCACACTCGGACCTCTCAACATCGCCAGTTGATCGAGATGGGGTATCGAGCCTGCTAATTTATTATTATTTATTCTTACACAATGTACATACATATTCATACACTATACACGCACATAAAACAATACATGTACACGTACATACAACATAGAATGACATGCCAGTAGTAAGGGGTGAGCCCCATGAACCACATATATTTTGTCGATATATACACATATCCTACATCACTGCAAAGCATCAGTTCCGTGCCAAGCGCTTCACTCAGAGTCATTCAGCTAGTCTACTAGGACTGAAATGCATCACTAGGACTGAAATGCATCACTAGGACTGAAATGCATCACTAGGACTGAAATGCATCACTAGGACTGAAATGCATCACTAGGACTGAAATGCATCACTAGGACTGAAATGCATCACTAGGACTGAAATGCATCACTAGGACTGAAATGCATCACTAGGACTGAAATGCATCACTAGGACTGAAATGCATCACTAGAACTGAAATGCATCATTCGCATAATCATCGTAATACTTGTGATCTGGTATGCTCTCCCACTTGTGGCGATCCGCTGTTAGCCCACACACTCCAGCAGTTATCCAAGCCCAACATTTAGCAGATTCTGTGTGATTATACCCTCCACCGCCTAACAATAGTGTGGGCTTACACCAACTCACCACAGACCTAGCAACTGAATCCAAGGACTTGTTACTGAGGTTCCACTCCTGGTGCGGGTCACGTGCCAGCCCGTCGCACCCTATGCACATAACCACTGCGTCGGGCTGGAACGAGCGGTAGTGCGGCTCAATTTGGGTATCATATATATCAACCAGCTCCTGGTCTCTTAGTCCTCTCTTTGTGCCTATATTCACGGTGTATCCATCTCCCTGAGCTTTTCCTTGGTACTTGGGGCTTCCGGTACCAGGGTAGAATCCTGCTTCATAGCGGTGCACGCTTATGCAGAGCACTTTTGCTGAGGTCGCAAATGCTGCTTCCACTCCATCGCCATGATGAAGGTCTAGGTCTATGTACATCACTTTGTCATATTTTGTTCTTAGCCGTAGGATCGCAAGAGCGATATCGTTTATATAGCAGAAGCCTGCAGCATTGGCTCGTCTGGCATGGTGACGTCCGCCTGTCCAATTGATTGCGACAACTGGATGCGGCACTTCGTTGTCATCAGAATCAACTTCGTTCTCAATCAAGAAGTCTGCACAGGCCAAGGTGGCACCTGCTAGTTCTAGAACATAATCTGTTAGACCCTTGAAAACGGGGCAATCGTACTGCAGGCCATATTCGGTTTTGTCATCTTCACCACCACCGCTCTCACTGTTACTGTCACTTTCGTCAGACTCAAGTTCCTGGTTTTCTGCTTTCAGTAGATAATCTACAAAATCTCGACGATGGTATTTGGCGATTTCCCGAGGTGTAGCAGAGAGAGGCTCAATTATCTCGATTTTCCCACTCTCGAGTAGCCCAAAGGCCTCAATTAACGAGTGCACACGTGATGCCCTACCTTCATTGGCTGGCAATAGGTCAGCAGTCGATATGAGCTTCGGACTGTACGCGTAACCAATGGACATTGACATGGCATAGCGCAGTGATCTCCTTTTCAGGGCTAAAAAACAAGAGAAAAAAAAAAAAAAAATAGCTAAACTGGAGGTCGCACCGGGCCAAGGAACTGTGATGGATCGTAAATTCCACTTCCTCCTCCGACTTTTTCCTCTCACCGATGATAGACTATTACCACACAAACTAAGATGACTTCGTATGTTTGAAAGACCCATTAGTAAATGAAATACATTGAGCCTAACAAGAGTAATACAGAATCGTAATAGAAAGCAATGCATCAGTCACAAGGATCTCAGACCTCAACGATAGAATATCAAATACCCTGAGTGCGACCCAGAAGAAATGGTACTTTGAGTTCAAACTATGTAGACAAAACCCTGCCTCATCGGCATCAGCATCCTCTGAAGATGATGTCCAGAGCCAGCAAACACGCGCAAATACCTTCATGTATACACTAAGATTCTCACAGTATCCGGGGGAGTCGTTCTGCTTGACCAACGGCACGGGAGCGGTGCTGGAGGGTGATTTCGACACAATGCTCCTAACCAAACTGCAGAGTTTGTGGCAGCCTCGCCAAACATACAAAGGCGAGGGCACAGAATACCAAATCAATGATGGGGAATATACAATTAGAATGGCCAATCTGACTCTTCTGGGGAGCTACAAAGGGCTGATAGTTGAAGTGGATTACCCCGGGGCCAAAGACGATGATCGTAATGCACTTTTGGACAAAATAAACAGAACATTCGAGCACTTGGGGCTGCCTATTTCGGATGTAGCTGTCAAGGGTCGTATGGATGTTGCTTGGAAGTATGTGGAGAAACTGACTCGGTAGACTGGTGGTAAGCCCTGGAGACATTGACAAAAGTTGGGCAATACCATGTGGGGACCGTTTGGTTCATCAATGCTATACCTCATCACTCATTACACCAACTAAATCTTTATTCGTACAATGCTGATTAATTACACCAACTACATCCTACATCTATAGTCATCCAACACTGATTAATTACACCAACTACATCCTACATCTATAGTCATCCAACACTGATTTATTACACAAATGCTACGTCTATAGATCACTGCACCAATGCTACAAATACAAAGCTTAACAACGACCCTGCCGACAACCCAAGCGATAGGGCCAACGTCATGAACCCACCAGCAGCCTCTTTCTGCTCCTCATCGACATAATCAGGTGGAGACATCATCGCTGAAGAGCCTAGATGGCCATTACTTAGACCAAATAAAAATTGTAGTACAATGTAGAATACATCACTATCGACTATAGCGTGCCCCTTGATGTTGCATAGGAAGTAAGCCGGGATAAAGATCAACCGCATGAGAGCATAGCCAACAAACATGTTGGACGATTTAACCACCAGAGACGGGTAGCCACACACAATTCGCCCCATCAGATCCCCAAAGTTCCATGTAAGGAAAACTATGGGAAGGAAATACTTGTCGTCCAAGCCAGACACTGATTTGACGTTGGCCGCAAAGACTGGGTATACTAGAGTGATTGTGAATGTCATAAACACAGCGAATGTGGGAGCAGCCAGTCTGTTGAGCAGTACCAGAAGGCTGAAATGCTTCTTGTGCTTGGAGTCTGCGTCTTCTTGTTCTTGTCCGTCATCATTGTCGAGCGAGCTATTACGATCATGCGATCTGTAGCCGGTTCTCTCTACAGTTGCATAATACAGAGCAATAGCCAGGCCGGCCACTAAAGTGGAAACAAGAAAATAAGCGGCGGAATGACCAGCCTGGCTGGATGCTGCAGTAGTAGGAGGAGGAGGAGAAGAAGAAGAAGAGTTGCCGTCACCTTGCTTGTTATCCTTGTTGGTGTCTGCAGTACTATCGGTACCAGTAGTAGTAAAAAATGCAGTAATAATAGAAATGATTGGAGGGAGAATTCCCGAAACAGCCTGCCCTACCATGATTGCCTGGGTGTATACAGGATTAATGCTATTCACTACAGCAAAAGAGCCGTTTTGTGCCAACGCAGTGCCTAAAGAGGACACAAATATGGCCCCCATAAGGAACATGAAATAGAACCAGTTAGGCACGATCACCACACATGAAATCGCCATCAGTACAAACACTCCGGCGATGAGTAGTTCTCCAAGAACTACTCTACGTGAGTAATCGGCCTTTTGTTGCCTGTCAGCCAGAATCAGGCTACTCGTTGTCGAGGTGATCGTGCTGATTGTCATCATGAAGCTATTGAAGTTTGCCTTCATAAACTCTGCGTCTCCAAACCGCTGGTTGAAGTAGGCAGAAGCGGCCAGAAAGCAGTTCCATGGCCATAGATAAGACACTCCGATGACGAGAAATGTCCAGTACTCGAGGCTCTTTAGTGGTTGCTCTATGGTTGAAGGGTGATCTTGAACTTGGCTATCATCTGGAGGGTTTGTATCGGGAAGGAGAGATTCTGCTTCAGGACCGCGGTCCTGAGGTATATGGCTCATGATGGACGTGTTCAAAGGTTTATCTTTGTCTATATGGAAAGGGAGGATGAAGGGTTGGGCTCGAGAGCCATGCTGGGATCGTGATCGCGCGGGGGGTCGTGAGGCTCAGAGACAACTTAGGCTAATCGACAAGAACTTGTTCATGCACTATATGGTGGGAAACACTCTTGAGTCTCTAAATCAAAGAAAAGGATCTGATTGGTGGGATTTTTCTTGCCCAATTGACTACCTTGTGAGAAGCATGGTGAATATCCCCAGCCGCACATGTACCAACGACCTACCAATCGTGGGAGCAAGAGTTTTGCTTCGGCAATTGAAGGGAGGAATAGGAATAAGCCGGGTTTAAAGAGTCGAATAAAAAGATTCTATAGACATGGATTATTTACCGTCCCAATTGAGAACTAGACCTAGTCAACTAATGAGAGCTCTATTGGCCACTACGTCTTGCACGCCTCTCCTTTTACTCCCATCATAATAGGACCCTCATCGGAGTCATTGCACCCTAATACAGTCATCCCCAGCCTGGTCTGGTATGATTCTTCACTCTTCTTGTGCGCTGTTCTCAACATGACCCACCGCATGTACGGCAGATCAGCACTAATCACCTCCTTGACACAGTCGAGCAACCAACCACCAAGACCGAGTCCCTGGTATTCAGGTAGAACATAAACATCATTCATGTATACGAACGTGACATCGTCCGTGACGAATCGTGCGAATCCAATCTGCTCAAGTGTTCTGGGGTCCAATGGGTCGCCCTCTTTGTATTCCTCTTTGTACTTGTACAGCCCGAAGCAGAAAGACCTATCGATAATGTGTTGCATAACGTGGTCCGGAAGTGGAGTGACCCAGTACATGAAATCCTGAGCGTAGGCGTGGTTCAATGCATTTCGAGAAATTAGGTGCTTGTCAGTTGAGATGACGAACTTGTCTTTTCGCCAGACTTGGGGTTCAGACGGGAGGGACATTACGATAGCTACTGGTACAATTTTTTTCACCAATAGATGGAGCAAGCTGGATAACAAAAAGAATAGGGCAAGCTGGATAACAAAATGAATAGGTCAAGCTTGTTAACAAAATGAATAGGACAAGCTGGACTGGTTCCCTGCCTTATATGTCCTTTCGGCAGAGCCGCATTAGTAATATGGCGGGAATGTTGAGCCGCCGCATGGCGGCTATTTTCCAGTTCCTATAAAGTTTAAATATCTGAGTCATCAGCCGTACGACTGCAGAGAACTAATGAGTCAGGAAAGGTAGTCAAGCATCTGCTGGGAGTATCCGTTGAGCAGTATTAAAGGATGCCTATCAGCTATTGAGAGCTGGCTATGCGAATGAAGTGCTGACCTACAGTGGTGTCTGTGATTATAAGAAATATCACTGTAAAGCTGAGCGGTGACGTAAAAAGTGACTAGTCACTTTCAGGGGGTACAAGGGTCGCAACGGTCTAGTCCCTGGACACTTTATGCCTCTACAAAGCTCGTAATATGAATCACCGGCCAGCTAGGTCTTAACCATGTGCGCAGACTAAGATTTACCATTGTCATCTTACAAGGCTCTCAGTTAAGGGGCTTTAATCTCTTCTCCAATGATGGAGAAGAAAGAGGTCCCTTCGATCGCTAACTATCTATATATATAATAGGAAAATCACTGCTGAAATATCCCTATTCTGTTCACATCCATTCGCCAATATATTACGTCACACTGGCTTATCGATTCATACATCTTAAAAGTATGTGGATAACCCCGTTCCGCGTAGCCCCCAGTCCTGTCATCCGATCAGCACGTGATATATATCACCACCTCAAGCCCAGTTGGCTGTGTAATGCAGCCACTGGATAGTTTCCGGATATTATGAACCATATCCGAAAAGGCTGATATGCATACTGCACGGCAATTTTTTTTTAAAAAAAAGAGAGACAGAAGAAATGAAACCACATGGGTTTGTCAAGTTTTTGTGATGAATATTGATAGTTTTAAATCCCATAATTCCAAGTAATGAAGTGCCAAGCTGATACCAAAATGCCTAGAAAAGTCGATTAAATCTGCCTGCATAGAACCAAGCCAAACCTGACCAAAAATTTCTCTTTCCAAAACCACTGCCAAGCTCAAGATATCACAAGTATCTCTTGGCTCCTCCTGGGACTGCTCCGATCCTATACCAGAAAAAATTGTTTAAAATATCCCAACTCTGACTTTTTTTTTTTTTTTTTTACAATTTTCATTTCCTCCAATACCTTATATATGTACTTTTCCCTTTGAAGGATATGTTCGCTCAGTTGGATTTGAAAAACTTCAACATTGTAAATGCTTGCCTAGGAGGATTCACACTTTTATTCGGAATAGTGTCTTTCTTATTGAAAGACAAACTCTACATCGCCGAACCTATACCGGCCACCCTCTTTGGGTTCATCTTCAGAGAAGCCCACTGGGCCAAGCCTGGTCAATATGGAGAAGTTGGCAGTGTATCTCTAGATTTCTCTAGACTGGTTCTGGGGATCCAGCTCATGTTCGCAGGAGTCCATCTGCCTGGCAAATATCTTAAAAGCTCTTGGCAATCGATCGTAGTCCTCCTGGTACCAGTGATGACAACCATGTGGATCATTAGTTCAGTGATCATCTTTCTCTTGGTGCCAAATATCACCTTTTTGGAGGCTCTAATTATTGGGTCTTGTATCACTCCTACTGATCCGGTCTTGTGCGGCGCTATAGTCAACGGCAAGTTCGCCGATAGATATGTGACCAAACATCTACAACACATCATTCTAGCAGAATCTGGAGCTAATGACGGGTTTGGATATCCATTTTTGTTTCTGGCTCTGGCAATCTATCACTATAGTGGCACAGAAATAGCCAAGCAATGGCTCGTCTACACAGTATGCTATGAGATTCTGCTTTCGGTTGCCTACGGAGCAGTAATCGGGTTTTGTGCCCAAGAGATTATGATGTATGCTAGAAAGCATAAGATGATTGACAAGGAGTCGTATTTCCTTAGTGCTGCTGCCATCGCATTATTCATCGTGGGCACTGCTGGACTCTTGGGAACCGACGATCTGCTGGCCTGCTTCATTGCCGGCAATCTCTACACCTGGAACGACCAGTTCAGGCTAGACATTGAGGAAGATAGCTTGATTCCTGTACTAGATTTGATTCTTAACCTTGGAATCTTTGCCTGGATTGGTGCCACTGTGCCATGGTCTATGTTCAACTCAGTGATGCCGGTGTGGCGGTTTGCAGTGTTTGGACTTTGCATTTTGATCTTTAGACGGCTACCGGCGCTGGTTCTGTGCTACAAGTTGATTCCGGATATCCATAATTTGAAGGAGGCATTATTTGCTGGGTTTTTTGGGCCTATTGGAGTAGGTGCGCTATTCTATCTACAGATTTGTGTGGAGGAGCTGAAGGAGCACCATGACAATCCAGCTCTCGTCGAGGTGGCCACGCCATTGGTTTATTTTGCCATTTTGACGTCTATTATTGTCCATGGGTTTTCAATTCCAATTGTGGGTGCGGTTTTGAAGTATAGAGAACGAAGCTTGGGTGTTTCATCTAGGACTGATGCTACTTTGGTTGTTCATGAGCAGGAGGTTCGTGCCAACCGGGAGCTTGCAGAGAGCATGAAGATATAGAACCAAATTTTTTTTTTTTTTTTTTTTT
>JAJLUM010000173.1:0-10921 GCA_030564265.1 Blastobotrys attinorum
CCAGTTCCTCCAGTTCCTCCAGTTCCTCCAGTTCCTCCAGTTCCTCCAGTTCCTCCAGTTCCTCCAGTTCCTCCAGTTCCTCCAGGACCTCCAGGACCTCCAGGACCTCCTTGTCCACCAGTTCCTCCAGTTCCTCCAGTTCCTCCAGTTCCTCCAGTTCCTCCAGTTCCTCCAGTTCCACCAGTTCCTCCAGTTCCTCCAGTTCCTCCAGTTCCTCCAGTTCCTCCAGTTCCTCCAGTACCCTCTTGGCCACCGGGACTGATAGGTGTTGTTGGACTTGGAGAAGGTGACTCAGGATTTTGAGATGGCTGAGCTGGGCCTCCTCCTCCACTACCACCTGGACCAGTTGGAGTAGTTGGGCTTGGTGATGTAGATTGGGGATTTGGAGATGGTGGTTGAACTGGATTTCCACCACCTCCTTGACCTCCTTGACCTCCTTGACCTCCTTGACCACCTTGACCTCCTTGACCACCTTGACCTCCTTGACCTCCTTGACCTCCTTGACCTCCTTGACCTCCCGGCCCGCCTGAAATAGTTACAGTTGTGGTAATAGTGGAGGGTGGTACTGTGCTGCCGGAAATGGCAGTCTCAGGTATCGTGGTTGGAGGCACAGTGGTACCTGGAACGGTACTGCCAGGAACAGTCGATTCAGGAACCGTGGTTCCAGGAATTGTCGTCCCAGGAATTGTTGTACCTGGTACTGTAGTTCCTGGAATTGTAGTTGTAATCACGGTAGTCTCCGTTGTGCCGCCACTTGTGGTACTTGCTCTTGTTGGAACACCTGCCAAGAATTGTTAGCTCTCATCTCTCATAGTGTCTTATCATCCTCAAGGGAATGAAAAATTTAGGTATTCACTCATCTGAGACATTCAGGGGTAATTGCGGCTCATACTCGAGTTTGAAATTGGAGGTCCTAGACAAGTGTTAGTACAATTTACTTCCGAGGACAAGAGTTGTTTTATGCTTAGCCTGTTTTCAGCTTCTAGGGGCTAGAATATGCTAGGATAGAGAGATGAAAATACCGCAGCAGAACAGAACTCCACTGGACGAGATTCACTTATTATCACAGGGACCGGAAGTATCAAAGCTAATGAGTGTGGGTGAAAACCTTTAAAAAAATGTAAAATTGAATTTCAGATATAGTAGTTGTTGAACGCAGGAATTGCGAAACCAATAAAATAAACCCACGCGATCCTGTCTTTTCGAATCCAATTTGCACACACTCACACGCCCATGTATATAATTGATAGCTTTAGAACCTTTTATAATAGTGAAATTCTCACGTAGTCTGCATTTTTTTTTTTTTTTTTCTCTTTCTCCACGACATATCTGGTCAAGCACAAACAGGAAACAATAAGAAGTTGCTGTGGGTTGGTGAATTTACATACTTGTTATAGTGACCGTTACTTCCGATGGTGGAGCTGTCACTGTCTCAGTCAAAGTAGCTGAGGAAACAATCGTTTCGACTGCTCCCGGCACTGTCACAGTAACACCTGGGACAGTGACAGTCTCTGTTTGGCCGACGGTTACAAGGGAAGTGGCTGTCTCGGTTAATGTTGATGTAACCAATACTGGGCTTGAACATGGCAGTGTCACAGTTTCGCTTAAGGTGTTGGTAACTGTGAGCGTACCGCCAGGCTGAGTTACAATCTCGCTCAATGTACTAGTTATTGTGAGAGTGGAACCAGGTTGGGTAATTATAGCACCAGTCTCGGTGACTGTAACTCCAGATTCAGTCAATGTATCAGTAACTGTAACTGTGGCTCCAGGCTGAGTTACTGTAGTTCCCGGTTGAGTAAGTGTAGGACCAGTTTGAGTAATTGTAGCACCAGGTTGAGTTACAGTAGCGCCTGGTTGGGTGATCGTCACCGGTAGGGTGACAGTTTCGCTCACTGTATTTGAAATAGTTACAGTAACACCAGGCAGAGTGACTGGTTGAACAGACTGAGTAATTGTAATTGGTTGAGTCACGGTTTCTCCTGCCCGAGTCACAGTTTCGGCAGCTTCTGTAATAGTTACTGCAGGCTGTGTAACGGTATTTGTACTAGCTGGTAAAGTGACCGTAGTAGCTGGCTGAGTGACTGTATTGCCTGGTAGAGTGACAGTCATAGCTTGTTGGGTTACTGTGGCTGTAGTTCCAGGCATAGTTACTGTGTTTGCCGGTTGAGTAACAGTAGAAGCGGGAAGAGTGATGGTATTAGCTGGTCGAGTAACAGTGCTAGGTGGCCGAGTAACAGTACTGGCTGGAAGAGTAACAGTACTAGCTGGTTGAACAACCGTGGTTCCGGGAGCTGTGACAGTTACTTGTGGAAGAGTGACAGTAACTGTGGGAGTAACAATTGGCTCCAGTGTAACTGTCTCCTCTCCTTCGCCAGGAGGGATTGGAATAGGTATGATCGTGCTGGGGGTATTCAAGCAAGCATCTACTGTAATCAATGTGTGCAGCGTTGCTACTTTTTTATTTGGTAACACAGTTGTCAAATAAGCAGAAAATGGATTGACGTAAGTTCCACCTTGAATTGGGGCTCGGACAGTCCAAGTTGCGGTATGCTGTTTTCGAATGAGATGCTTATAGTACGTATATACTCGTCTGACTTCAGCACAGCATCCTTCACAATAGCCTTCCCCACCTTTATCGCCACTTGGCCAACACCAAAAAAATGCATTGACATATGTCGAAAATGACAATACACCGATAAAAATGCTAAGTATTAGCATGGCTTAGTATCAGTTCGAGTTTGGTATTCCTGTTCGGCTTTGCGACTAAACCTTTGCCTATTATACTTTGCAAACTAATAGAATATAGAAAAAGAAAATGAATGATTAATTTATCTATAGGTCTAGTCTGAGACTTCTATAGAGTACTTTTAGTCTGGTTTGATTTGATGCTTTGTTCTAAGTATAAATAAAAACTGGATCAGACCAGCCTTTATATAAAAAAGTTGATCAGTCTCAAATTAGACATATGACACAAGAAAACCACAGATAATATTAGTGATCTATGATTCATCTGAATGCGTTTTGGAGTGTATAAAGATAAAACATTGAAATATTTTAAGCTTTGCAAGTCATCACATCGGGGTGGTTAGCGTGCAGTATGTATATGAAACGAAATTCTAAATTACCCTCGGTCGTTAATGTCAGAAATTTCTGCCATATGAAGTTTTAGGCACAATGCATCTGCCTGGTTCGAAATAAGTGAATACAAAGAAATAATTATTACAAAAAAAGCATGTCATATACTATAAGGTGTTTTACTTTCAAGTAGGGAATGATCAATGACCATCTGTCTGCTGGGGACTTTAAAAGAATACTTAGATATCATTGAGATCGAAGATTCGTTGAATCATAGATACGAGAAAACTCAAAAATTCGGCTTAATGGCTCCAACTGATGACCCCAGTTTTTCCGATAAGATTGCTTTTAATAAATAAGATGCTTCAAGTTTCAATTTACCATTGGGAGTGAGGTTATGGTCAATTTAAAGCTCTTACATATATCTGTGTGACGTTTCGGTAGCGCTGCGGCTTATGCTTCGGGGATTCTAACTCTCACCCTGTAATCTAATCATGTATTTGATCCCCACAGTATTCATTTCGTAAGGGGAACCCCCTCTGAAATCAAACACATGAAGTGGGATGAGGCACAACATCTAATAATTAATGGATCTTGTTGTTTTTTTGATAGTTGTCCTAATCCTAATTAATTGTTGATCAAATATTGGACTTGAAGACATAATAATCTCAGTGTTTCCAATGTTTCAAATTAACTTTAGGTTTGAATTTATCGGAAACGAGTATTTCATGAAAGTCAAAAGTAACGAACAATTGCGAGACCCAAAGCTTCTTAGAATGATTTCACTTGAGAAGTTAAAAAATAAAATAGAAGAAACTCATATGTGATCTAAAAAAAATTAAACACATAGTTCAAATGCTTCGAGCCGGATTCGAACCGACGATCTCGTCATTACTAGTGACGCGCCTTACCAACTTGGCCATCGAAGCTCCCTGTTGTAAAATTCCCAACGCTGCTCTTCTTGTTTGAAATATTTTGTGCGGCTTACATAGTTGAAAGTAGTTTAGAGCTAATAAATTTGGTAATTGAAATGTGCATCTGGAAGATTTGATAATAAAAGGAAAAACTTTCCATTCAACACTAGTACAGAATTTAGAGATATCAATCTAGTATATCAAGAATTTTTCCTCATCAATGATGGGTCAGTTGCTCTTCCATCGAAATGACGGTCGGAGCATTACTAAAAGTATTGTTGAAAATCCTAGATAAATTAGGAGCTATAATTATTGTTGTTCACAGCTTACACAGATACGTAGCGAGAATAATTGTGTGACATATACCTCTTTCTAACAATTAGGTTGCACTTTGCACCTTGAGTCATCTTGTGTTTTAGGTGTGTTGCTCAACATCCACGACTAATCTAGCTCTAAATGTCAAAAGTGATTGCACACATGATTTAAAAAACAAATGCTCCAGCACCATCGATGATATCATTCAAATATCAATGAGACCTCTAAAAGCTGGGTGTCACAAGATCACTTGTGAACGCCACGTTATTCAGATACTTGAAAAACTGCATTTTCCTGTATATTATTATGACATATATGAACATTGTAGACTATTTAGCCAGGAACAGTTTCTATTCATGTTCGATCCCCATCTGACCGGATCTACTATGACCCCCATGCAATAGAGGAACCCCCGCCATAGTAGGATCGATATCCGCAGCACCCACCACCTCTCACAAATATTCGACTCCGCCGATTACTCCGTTTCTGTTGATCTTTATCCATGCATTTACGGACGAATAAGTTCCTCTAATTGTCATTACATTTAGATACATATTCTAGGCTAGTGCAAGAAGAGATGCACGGGTATCGCCCCATTCTTAAACTTTCGGTATATTGCATATATGATAACAGATCTAGCTAGGATAATAAAGGCCAACCATTACACGTACCTATTCTTTACTGACTTAGGATACCTGTGAGGAGAATATTGCGGCCTTTTTATATACGAACCATAGGAAAATAATAATAATCCCAACGGTCCCCCCACGAATAACTCGGGAGGTCTATGGTACTAAAGCCGTTCTATGAGATAATCGATAAAATTGATTAGAGGGAAAAAAAAAAAAAAAAAAGATAGATAGAAAAAAGATTAAGCTGCCTACGCATAATAAGAAAAAAGACTATTAATCTATACAAGGGAGGATGGCGATACTAAGAGTATCCATTTCATAGTCGATATTAGGCTCCCAGAGGGGTGGTATGCACTATGGGTAAGAGCTGAACTCACAGATCGTGTCTTGGATTGTGCCGGTAAAATTGATCGAAACAGCGACGGACGGACTACTTCGCAGCCCCGGTAATACTGTCGCCTATTTTAGCATCTGAGTCATTGACGTGCCTTTTTTCATAATTTTTTCTCGCTCTGCGTGAAAAGTATAAAAGGCTGCACGATTCCCCCTTTCCCATTACAGTATATAGATTTATACCTATTTGAATTGCATTTTGTATTAGTATTGATTTATATTAATATACAAAGATTGTTTTCTCTTTTTCCTTTCATCTCTGCCTTCATATGGAAGATCTGAAGTAAACTCTTAGTTTTGAGCATTTGGTCTTTAATAATTTTTTTTAAAAAAAAAAAAGTACAGTTTAAATTTCATTATTTTTCATATTCCTCTCGTAATAGCTGGTCGATTATTTTAGTTGAGTGTTAGGAGATATTAACTAGAAACAGAAATCGAGAACCTCTGAAAAAGAGTCATAAAACAATATGAAATCATATACATTTCGAGAACAACTTCGTGGATTGCCATGGGCTCAACTAGCCGCGGTAGCGGTAATGCGTTTTGCAGAACCAATCTCATTCACATCGCTTTTCCCATATGTATATTTCATGATTAAAAATTTTGAGATATGTCCTGAGCATGAAATCGCTAGATATGCTGGCTATATTTCAGGAGCCTTTGCGTTGTGTCAATGTGCGACCGGCATTATGTGGGGTAGGATGAGTGACAAATACGGTAGAAAGCCAATAGTGATCTGTGGACTTATCGGGTCAGCTATCTCAATGTTGTCTTTCGGTTTTGCATCCAATTTCTATCTTGCAGTGGGTGCACGATGTATCGCAGGGCTGCTGAACGGGAATGTCGGGGTTATCAGAACCATTTTGGGTGAGATTGCTAAAGAACGACGACATCAGGCAATAGCATTCTCCATCATGCCACTACTGTGGCAGATTGGCTGTGTAGTGGGCCCTATGGTCGGTGGATACCTTGCCCAACCGGTGAAGAGCCATCCAGAATGGTTTGACTCAGATAATGGAGGATTTATGGTACCTTTCTATGGCCTGCTTGTCAAATACCCATTTTTACTGCCTAATTTGGTAGTAACAAGTGTTCTGCTATTCGGAGCAGTAACTGCATTTTTCTTTCTTGATGAGACACATGACATCAAGAAGTACGATTATGATCTCGGTAGATCCATTACACACAAGGTTTGGACTTGGATCCGGGGTGGTAGGGGTAATGGAAAAGTTACCGGTAGAAACAGCCCTACTACTCCTGTTGACGAAGAGAACTCCCCACTGCTGAAAGACTCAGAAAGAAATTCTAGTTCTGCTTCTATGGCCACCCAGTCTACAATGATGAATCCAATAGAGGAAGTAGATCAATCATGGAATGCCATCCTATGTCCACCAGTGGTGAAATCATTAATTGGAGTGGGGCTACTTTCCGGAGCATCAGTGGTGTTTGAAGAACTTTTGCCCGTGCATTTATCATCTCAGCCAGAACCTGAACGTACCGTTTTTCCGTTCAAATTGGCTGGTGGATTGGGAATGAGTTCCGAGGAAGTTGGGAACTATTTGTCTTTCACTGGGTTTGTTGGTATATTTGTGATGTTGGTTGTGTTCCCTTGGGTGGATACACGATTTGGCTCATTACAAGTGTTTAGATTCTCTACGAAGCTATTTCCTATTGTTTATTTCACGGTACCTTACTTTGTAATGTTGGTGGGACTTCCACACTACGTTACAAGCTGCGTAGTTATTGTCCACTTGTTTATTCGGACTGTGGTCAATGCGACTGCTCATCCCGCATTTTTGTTGATTGCGAATAGAGCTCCTACGCATACTAGACACTTGGGTGTCGTCAATGGGTGCATCCAAGTTTCATCTGCATTTGCCCGAGCTATTGGGCCTATTATTTGGGGTTATCTCATGACTTTGGGGCAACAGGTGGGTTATGTACAGCTTCCATGGTGGAGTTTGACGGCTATGGCGATGGTTGCGTTGGTACAGTCCTGGTATATTGGCGATAGAGATGAGAATGGAGAGATGTATTACTAACGGGCTTTTTTAGATAGTAAGTTGATTAATTCATGCTATTAAGAACTCAGAAAATAGAGATGGTATAGAACTTTTTCCAGACTATTTGCGGCGTAACAAAAACGAGCAAAGTTTCTGATTCTTCTTTCGAACCTTTTTGCTATAAATGCGAGGTTCCATTTGAGCCGTGAATTATCGTTTTCGATTTTTTACCCGGTTGAAATCTTACTTCCCCTACTAGAATATTATTTCCCGATGGATAAAATATATTCACTCCACATATGACTTAATTTGGAATTACGGTTAATAGTATATCTGATCCAAATCTTGGAGCTACAGTTGAAACTATATTATCATATCAGGATACAAAGCGCATCCCACCAGGTGCTGCTGTGCCCGGCGCTTGACCTTTTTAGGCTGGTACCCATATTTGTCGAATCATTACCTATCTTGCTTAGATTGATGCGAGAAAGAGACGCATTACCCAAAACGCGTGCGTTTCCTATCCGAGACTAAACCAACTTTGGGCTAGGTGATGATCTTGAACATGTAGGCAGGGCGGATTTAGACATTGCTGTGAGTTTTGGTTCCTGAATCAAAACGTAGAAACAATGATTGCATCTCATCGCATATCATTGACTGATTACGGTTAATCTTCGCCCCGTGTCAGGTTCATAGTTCATAAAATGAAGACGACGAATTTTAAGGGGGTATGTGTGAGGTGCGTTCAGATTGGCTCTCCAATTAGTAATAGTAATATTAAATAACAGCAAGATAAGCAAGATACCTTTTTCATTACTTGAGAATAACAATAAAATGATGGTAGTCATGAAACTTAGACCTAGTCAGAGGTCACAGTTTACGTTACAGCCATCGCAGTAATAACATATTAATAACAGTAAAAATAGTAATAATAAAAATTAACAAAAAAAGTCAAACAAACAATCTTTTTTTTTTTTTTTTTTCATCTTTTTCTTCTTTTTTCTTGTATGTGTTCTCTCCAAGCAAATAACAGACTTGAAATAACCCCTCCTTCTTGATAATTCTACTGCTGCTGCATGTGAGGATGCTGTTGCTGGACATATCTCGAATTCGGCTGTTGTTGTTGCTGTTGTGGAGGCATTCCTGCAAGATACGTGTTATAAGCAGCAGCCTGTTCTGGACTCATATATAAACCCTGATTGCCAGCACCCGCTTGTGGTGGAGGAGCTCCTTGTGGTCTCATTTGTGGAGATTGTTGTTGTGGTGGTGGAGGACCTTGTTGAAGCTGAGCACCTTCATCGAGCCCCATATCAGAAGAAGGACCTGCAGTTGGGTCTCCCAGACCTTGACCGCTTCCTGGTGGAGATTGTTCTTCTGGCGCATTTAGGCATGCTTGAATTAGGTTCTTGCCTTCTGGTTTTGTCACCAGTGGTTGGAGTTTAGGAGTTGTGAAGGTATATACGAGCCCTGTTTCCGATACCACTAATAATAAGACCTGGGTCCCAGTGAGAACCGACAATTCATAGGCTTTTTTCATGATACCAGCTTTCCGCTTAGAGAAGGTGATATGTCGACGTGACTTATCTGCAATAAATTTAATTTCAATCTTTCTTCTTTCTCTGCCAGTCTTTCTGTCGTCGTCGTCTTCATCTTCTTCATCCATACCACGGTCTCGCTTGATGGGTGGAGGTTGTTGTTGTTGTAATTCTGGAGGGACGTCTATGTTATCTGACATGGTGTTATATTGGCTTCTGTTTGGTGATATAGACTTGTGGTGAGGTATTAACTGATTGTATCTAAGCGGGAAGTTGTACTTGTCTTTGTTGTTTTTGTACACAGAAAGAGGCGATTGGTATAGTAAATCCAGAGATGAATACCTAATTCGTTAAAATACTACAAGTTTTTGGAAGAAACGGAATCTTTTTAAATAATTGTTTTCCCAATCTGATTATGGCGTTGGTTTGTTCGGTTAATAGATCTTTCTATTTTGGTGTGTGTTCCTTTTCTTTTTTTATTTTTATTATTTTTATTTTTTTTTTTTTTTTTTGGGTGATTGGGAAAGACGCGAAGAGGGTAAAGGAAAAGGAAAGTAAGAGGAAAAAGGGAAAAACTAAAGCCCAAAGAGTAAACTTGAGAGAGGGAGTTGTTGGGAGCCTGGCGGAGGTGGTATGGTGGGGTTACCGGTGGTGGTGTGCTGCCTTGCTGGAGCTGGGGGCACAGGTCTCATAGTAGAAGGTACAACTTTTTGTCAACGGGACGGTTGGTTCCTACACTAGAAAGATAAAATTGGCAGGTTTAAGCTATTTAATAAGAGTGACAAGATGAGCTTCAGAGAACTATGGAAATAGTTTTTATGTTTTATTTTAAATAGATGTTTCAATTCTTTTTTTTTTTTTTTTTAAGAGGAAGCCCTAGTAGAGCATAAGAACTATCTACAATCCACTGGTAAAACTACAGTACAATCCGCTGGTAAAATGTCGTTTTTTTTGACAAAGCCGCTGTTAGATTTTTTTTAACGTTTGTAAAGTTTCTGCTGGTGACACTAATTGATAGAAACGCGAAAACTGCCCGGACTTGAGGAGAAAGTCCAAAAGGAGTAAAAAGAATTACAAAATAATAATAAAAAAACAGCAAAGCATGTTTGACCCCAAATTTGGAACTAGAACATAGCGGGGGAACGCAGCCTGGTTTGCGTCTGCGATGGATTCGCCGCTTGAAAGATAGTGAGAATCGGAAGGGATTAGGTTTAAAAAACAGTCGCGTAAACGCGAAAGTTTGGACAAAGCCGGGTAACTCGGATCGGAAGTCTAAATTTGATAGGCTCCCGGCCCGGAGAGATGGCTCTGATTAACAAGCTTCATATAAGCTTCACACAAGCTTTTAATGGAAGAACAGGTTGGGGACAGCTATCCATAATAAACTTCAATATGACCAGAAAGAAATTCACCAGACTAAACGCCCTTTTATTTCATTTTTTTTTTTTTTTTTGTTTTGGCATGGGTAAGTTAACGAGAGGATTCTGGAAAGAAAAAGAAAAGAAAAATGAGAGACAATATGGAATATGGAATGGTATATAGATGACTTGTGTAAGCCTATAATTAAAAAAATATCATAATAAGGAACATTATCTCTTTGGATATGTGGTAGCTGTAATTGCGAGTCTTTTCGATTGTTTCCTCGCACTGTAGTCATTGATGTATATTCCTATATACATCTTTAAAAATCAGGCACAGCTCGTCGTCTTCGTGCGGCAATAGCTCTGTAGGTGTACAGAATAAAGAGACCAATTCCTAATGACTGTTAGTAATTTTGAATAACTGTTTGTTTCAATGGTATTAGTGGGTAGATAGGCGCCAAAACTCTAAATCCGGGCCCAACCAAATCATTACCGTCAAACTGTCGAATGAACAACAAAAAACTTACCCACTACACCGAGAATGCAAAATACAAGAATAACACCGGCTGGCAACATGTTCAATAACTTTTTGTGATTTCTAAAAAAAAGTTTGATTAGTTTGACTGTATTGTTCGTGTGCCCTTTATAGTTCTTTTTGAGTAGTAGCACCAGATCTTTTTGAAAAAAAAAAAA
>JAJLUM010000174.1:0-10230 GCA_030564265.1 Blastobotrys attinorum
TTTTTTTTTTTTTTTTTTACACCACGACTCCGCAAAGAGATTTAAAGATTTATGGATAATAGTATGCTATTTTGTATATTTGAGAAAATAATCTAGGACAGTAAGACTAACCATTAATTTGAGCAGAAGATCAAGAAGCTCCGGCTGTTAAGTGTATGTTGCATCTAGTCTAAGATTTTTTTTCAGTATAGTAGTTTGACAGGTCCAATCTTTGATAGGATTAATGACTCCAACCAAAATACTAGACTTGTAAACTAGCAATTGCTGCGGTTCCAGGATTCCAACTAACAGAGCAGCTGTCGAAGGATGGGTCATCATGGCAACAAACCTGCACGAAGAAGCCGGTGAAGAAGATGTAGCAGACTTCTTCGGTGAATTTGGTCAAGTACAGAACCTTCATCTCAACCTAGCCAGACAAACCGGTTATGTGCGAGGTTATGCCCTAATAGAATACAAAACTGCGGAAGAGGCTCAGCGTGCAGTATCAGAAGCGAATGGTCAAGAATTCCTGGACCAGATACTGGATGTCGATTTTGCATTTGTTAGTCCTCCCGGAGGTGATACGGACAAAGGTGAGAGATCAACCTATGCCCCAGCTAGCAGCACGAACAAAATGGCCTCTGGACGTGATCGGAGCAGGAGTCCAGAGTAGTAGAACTGGCCATTAATCCAGATAGTAAAATAAAAGATAGTTAATTTATTCCATGATTTTTGTATTCACATATCCATATCACGAGTAGAATTGAGTTACTAATGGTTGTTCCGTGATGCACATAAAGTTTCATCTCCCACCCATCACGTTTTATACAAGCACGCATATCACCAACATCGGTTCGAAGACCACTGAAATGTGGATCATTTCTTATACTGACCCAAAGACACAGGGTAAAAGTACGTTGCCTTAACTAAAAGAGTTTTTCGAATTAGCTAATCAATAAAACAAACTAGTTGAGAGATGGCTACGTCCCGGTCTTAATTATTATTTAGGAAGGAAACGTGAATACGCCGAGGCAACTGGCATCCACGTCAAAAATGACTTTGGAGTAGAAGATAAGAAGATATCACGGAGACACCTGAGCCTTCGGCTGGAGAGAGTCCCAGAGAGAATCGCAGAACACCCGGGTCAACGAACCAAGATATACATCAAAGATGAAAATTCCAAATACGGAGTTAATGTCAACGAGACAAACGCTATCGAGAAATCCAAAGAAGTACCTCTCACTAAGGAGATAAACAAGATTACTGTGGGAACATACCATGAGGGAGATCCCATAATTATCATTGAGTGGCGAAACGTTGTATTTACATGCTCCGTGGATGGGAATAGTCCCGAATCAAGACAGAAGAAGTTTGATTCTATTCGTCAGAAACTCGAGCCATTGGATATCAAGGTACTTGGTTCAATACATCCCCAGACTACATGTTATCTTCGAGAAAAGTCGCATTCCTCCAAAACCTTACTCGCAATGGTACGAGCTATTCCTATCACCGGCACTGAATATGCGGATGTTGTAGTAAACTCAAGCAACAAGCTCGAAGCAGATTTTGGCTCTTTCCCGGACCCTTCAAAGAATCTTTTCAGTCTTGAATTTGATGTGAATCGTGGTCGGGTCAAGGTATTCGAAGGGATGGTATTTTTCACTGTCAGCCTGGACCAGTATACTGCATTGCTAGATGTTGTGACTAGTGCTAGAGGGAAACTTTATCACTGTGAAGTTTCCAAACGATCAATCGATATTCCCAGTACTATTGTCTCATTTGTTAAGCAAATAATTGGGGAAAATAGTGAAAAGAAGATTGTTATTCTCCAGCCTGATGGATTTTTTGGCGATTCTAGTAGCAAGCTGAATGAAGCAGTGTTAGTGGCCTGTCAAAGACTTGGGGTGCATATGCGAAATGCCACTGCTTTTTATAATTCTATTGTTCAATGCTCTCAAGAACCTCTCTTGTCAATATCAGCACAACCACCGGTATCAACAGTGTCTTCATCACTGCAAAATGAAGGCAGTGCCCCAGATGATAACGGGCAGAACATATCCGGCCTAATGGTCCAATCTGTAGTGGAAAAACCTCTTCCAAAACCAGAACGCCACTCTCAAAGACGCAGACGTCCTGTGCTTCAGTCGACTTTAGCAAAATTCTTGGACCCATCAAACGATTCAGTGGGGACTGCAGGGAGTACTCCAAATTCTACTGGTGGTGCTAAACGAAAACCTCGTGAAATCAAACAGCTAGCGCTTTTCAATGAAGAGCCAGTAGAAATGGAAATGCCAGGTTTAGACAGCTATCGCAAACGAAGGTTCAACGACACTAGCGATGCCGAACTCTCGCAAAGCCGACCTTCTAAGATTCTAAGAACAGCAGCTCCACTTTCTGCGGTCACTCGTATTGTAGATCCAATCGAAGACCCTGAGCCTGAGAACCCGGAAACGAGCAGCAGTAGTAATAAAACCTCTTCAAGACGCCATAAAGCGTCCTCGAGTCCCGCTTCACTTCCAGATCTAGTATCCGACCAGGAAGACGAAGATCAAAATGGACACAAAGGTGAAGAAGAAGAACCGGAATTGGATTTCGAAACACTCTCTATCAATGAGATGCGTCGTCTTGTGACTGTCGATGAGTTCCCTATTGATTTGCACGAGAAGAGTGGTGGATCCCGTAGAGCTATGTCAGCAAGTTCGTCGTCCTCAAACCCACCTGTGCCCAATTTCAAAAGATTCAAGAAAGCCAGCTTGCCCTCGAAACGGCAACCTAAAATTGAGTACATTGACACAATGGATGCTGCAGGTGTCGACCATCGTCGGCTAGATGCAGATGCCATGTTCAACGATACAGAGCAGCACAAACGAAAAGCGATGACCGCCTCACCAAGCCCAAACGTAAGAAAAAGTAAAAGACAAAAGCGGGAGAGCAATCCTCGGCAGATCATATTTGATAGTGATGAGGATAATCAGTTTTACGAGAATGATCAGCTCTATGAAGATGATAATTCCGCGTATGAGAACGACAACGATGTTGTTGATGATGATGACGATATTTTCGTGCCAACAATGCCTCTTGAGCCAGAAGAGCTGGAGATGCTCTCGATGACTGAATCCCCCCGTTTGCTTTCAAAGAGCCAATCGTCTTCTAATAATAGTAGGAAGCCGTCACAATCGCGACTCCAATCTCGCCCTGCTAATCAGACTCGAGTCACGCAGCACTACGACGACGATAGTGATGAGGATAACTTCAAGTTCACCACTTAAGTACAGCATATATATCAAGCATTAATTTATTATGAAAATGAACAAGACTATAATATTTATTTTGAGAAGAATTACTAGATTGAGTCCCACTGTGGCTTATTTTTCAATATCCAAGGATGGCTGTTCACCTGGTCGAGAGGGTATCTTTTTTCTGGATCGTGTTGTAGCAACTTCTTGATTAAATCAGCTGCTTCTGGAGATACAAACGAAGGAATTCGCAAATCGACTTTGGAAATCCGCTTATAAGTAGCGGCATGACCACTCTCTTCGAAAGGTGGCTGGCCAACCAGGAATTCATAAGCCAGTACGCCCAAAGACCAAATATCGACTTTATAGTCATGATCTCTGGCTTCAACCATCTCAGGAGGTAGATAGTCTAAAGTGCCACACATGGTATTCCGTCGTGAACTTGGAGCATGCACCGACCACCCAAAGTCTGCAATCTTGATGTTGCCGTCAATTCCTAGCAGGATGTTTTCGGGTTTGATATCTCGGTGGATGATATGCTTGGAATGCAAATATGCTAAGGCTGATGCCATTTGAGATATGTACTTGGAGCTCTTGACATCTGAAAACCTCCCTTCTTTTCGTAATACCTTGAACAGTTCACCATGAACCACATACTCGATTAATAAATAGACACGACTAGAGTCATGGAAATGCCCAAATAGCCGAGCAATGTTTGGATGCCGCAAATTCGATTGAATCTCAACTTCTCGTCGGAACTGCTTCTCAGCTTTATATTCCATCAACTCCTTCTTGTCCATGACTTTCAAGGCACAAATATATCCAGTGGCCCTGTCACGTACACAATATACTTTGCCGAACTTGCCTTTCCCGAGCTTTCTTCCAACTTCAAAGTCAGCTAGGGAATATTGCCGGGGACTGGGGCTAGCCATTCCGGCTAGGGGGTTTGATCGTCGAACTTCAGATGAAGATGCCGAATGCCTTGAGTCTTTCCGTGCCACCGCAGCTGCTGAAGCTTGAGTTGAGGATGCCCTACTGGACTTTGGAGATGCAGGGGGAGCCATATTACTTGGTTGTCGCCATTGTTGGGCAGACAATGATACGGTTTTCGGCTCTCGTTCTTTTGTTTGAGGAATCTGATTCTGGTTTTGGAGAGCCAGTTTGAGCAGGGGATGCCTTGTAGCAGTTTGGCTCGTCTTTTATATCATTGTTTCTCTTGTTAGTAGTCTGCAGAGGAAAATAACAAAATAAATAAAGAAAGAAATGTTATCCTGAAGAGGCAATATCTAAGAATCCAACTTACCTTAATCTTTGTTGGAACTGGAGCACCGTGGTTCTCACTTAGAGAAACCTTGGACATTCTGTTTTCAATCGATTTGACTGAGGCCATTTTTCAGTTGAAACCGGGTGAGGGTATATGTCGTAAGAAACGAAGGGTGAACGAAGAAAAGTATTGATAACTAAATCACAAAATGGTTGAGAATAAAAGAAGCTGGATCGTATGGTATGTTTATATATGGGGTTGGACCCGGTCTGTAGAGTGTTTGTTGGTTTCCCGATTAGGAAGGCGGCGCCGCAATTAGTACCGCAGACCCCTAACTGAAGACCCAAGTACAAGATGCTTGGTAATATTTAAGCCTGTGGATCTTGAGTAAAGCATTATAAACCAATAATAAGAGGGCGGTTTATATGTTTAATCGAGTCAGCTATTGCATGTCTGTGAATTTGTCATCTATAACAGTCGTCCCTAGCACAAGAGCCACTAGAGGCCAGAGGGGAAAAAGATTTTCCTACCTCACCGATATATCATCACAACGATGGCAGAAAAACTAGACAGACTGCTCGATTGGGCAAAGTCGCATGGCTGTAAAATAAATCCGAAAGTAAATTTTATATATGGTGAAAATGGAACTACAGTAGTTACAACAGATAAAATCCCCGAAAATGAACCGATTGCTTCGTGCGTAGAATCAATGGTGATGGGCCCGAATATCGTCACCGAGAAAACAACAATTAGTGATCCGTCGTTATTGCAAATCGCAATCAAGTTTGCACTGGTAAGAGAGAAATTACTCGGTGAAAACAGTAAATACAAGGCCTATATAGATATTCTTCCAACTGCAGATGAATTGCCACTCCCGTGCTACTATAGTGAGCAGGACAAATCTCACCTCGAAAACACGAACCTAGGTGCAGACCTGCCTTTACGACTTTCAAGGTTCCAAGATGAATATAATAGAGGAACAAAGGAACTTGGATACAATCAGTATACATTTGATGATTACCATTGGGCTTGTAATATATTCAGCTCGCGGTCCTTCCCCGCCAGATTGTTATATAAAGGAATAGACGAGGTGATATCGATACTTGTACCGGTGATTGATGCCTTGAACCACAAACCGCTAGAACCTGTGAACTGGAATACAGACGGAGAAAAAGAATTTGTATTATCCATTGGCAAAGATCTCCCCGCTTGCCAGGAAGTTTTCAACAATTATGGGGCCAAGGGCAATGAAGAACTGTTTTTTAGTTACGGATTCTGCATTCCTGACAATGAGTTTGATACTGTAGCTCTCAAATTAGGAGCACTCCCTCCAGAGCTCGAGGAGTTCCCCAAGCTGTACCATTTATCGGATTTCGATCCAGTCCCGGATGCATTGGTCAGGGTCTTTCAGGAGCTCGCCATGATTAACGGCCATTACAAGATAGCCAAGATTGCAGGCATTGAGATGCTGAGGCCCTCACTGATGGCCAAATATACTAAACTGAAAGAACATCTTGATAGGATACTTGATGCTGATAGCAGTGGTATCAAGGGACCAACCCGAATATATATTGACGGTCAACTGCGAGTTTACAAACACGCATTGAAACAATGCAGCCGCATCATCGGTGACATTTGCAGGCACCGTGGCTACACACAACTAAATCTAGACAACCTTCCTGATTCCTTCATGCAGTCTCTCATGCCTCTTTTTGGGGCTGAGTCCAGAGATGAGCTGATCGGGATGGAAGTTGAAGAGCAGGTATTAATCATATACATATGTCTGTCCGATAGCATCCTGAAGTATTATACCCCAAGCATGAAGGAATTACAGCTAGACAGTGGGAGTTATCAAGAGATGTTGGATGACATGGTTATTCCGCTGTGTAAAGCTTTGCCAGATGTTTTTAAGCCTGATCTACTGACCCTAGACCGATTAGCACTTGCCGGAGATATGCTTGAGCATCAAGGCTATGTATTCCATGATCCTAGGGAACGATTTTGTGTAATTGTGTGATAAGTTTAGGGTATTCTACTCCTATACTCCTATGACTGATACTAGTCTAGTCTTTATGTAAAAAGAAAAGTCTATAGAGACATGAATGGCCATGCTAAATCTGATAAGCTATCTAAGTGATCCTCAAGTAACACACACCGAAATGCTAGTCAGCTTCGAAAAACGCCCTTAGAATCGTTTTCAGCATCATTTTCTTTAGGAGAGATCACTTCTGTAGGTGATACTTCTAGTGTTTTATCCTGAATTAGTAGTACATTCTCTCTATTATCGCCTACTGGGGGGTATATCACTGAATAGTAACGTGGGGTTCCCACATCGGTCCGGATGTACTTTCCTCTTGTTTGTGCGGCTAACCCACCGGCGGCGTGGCGGTTATCTTGATTACCTCTGTGCAATTAATTTTTGCATATCTGCCGCCTGATAAATAGCCTGGCGATTCCTCTATGGTATATGATGAGAACCACTAAAAAAGAGATCGAATAAAACTAATACACATATTATTGGAAATGGCAGTTCGTAAACTGGAGACTCATGAATACAAAAGGGCTGCTCAGGCTTTGGCAGAGGCGTTTGGAGACGATGAAGTTTCATGCTACTTTTCATCGTGCGATGGGAATACCGATGAGCAACGCAAGAAGCTGGATATGGAGATATATGAATATATTATTTATGCTCATTTACTAAGAGGATTAGTCCTTGTTGCAGGAGATTTTGAAGGCATAAGTTGTTGGATGCCTCCTGGAAAGAACATGGACGATTGGTGGACAGTACTTAGGTCAGGCATGTGGAGACTGAACTTTTCGTTGGGTAAAGAAGGCAAGGCTCGGTATTTTGATGAGTTTTTGCCTTTACTACATGATACCAAGGCTAATTGTCTTAAGGAAAGAGATGATCATAGTTGGTATTTGGTTTACATTGGCACGTTGCCTAGTGCTAGAGGTAAAGGTTATGGACGTGAACTGATAGAATATGTGACAAACATGGTATGTGATTTGAACAAAGAATAAGAAAAATGGTTAAGTGCTAACAACGTTTTGACATAGGCTGATCGCGATAAATTGCCATGCTACCTTGAGGCTACTACTGATCAGAACTTTGCGGTTTATAAGAAATTCGGGTTTTGTCATGTCGACACCATTGAACTAAAACGGGCTGAAAAACCGATTCCCATGAAGATTATGGTTAGAGAGCCTGCCCCTGTGCAAGAGAAGAACTAAACGATGCAAGGGGCACTCGTATATTTATCAATTCTGGAGTGTAGCATTACTATTTTTTTTTCTTTTTTTAAAAATTTCTCAGTGAAATCGTCCATGTAGTACAACTATTTATCGACATTTTTTGTAATCAACAACTCAAGTCAAACAGTGAGTCTAAGCATGAGTTGCCTCATGAGCGTGTGTATATAATGTATTTCGCGTCTATTTGCTTTGCGGCTTCACAGCGGAAATGCGGAGATTAGGGCTAGGTTCTCAAAATGCGGCTCAAGTCAGCATCTAGAATAGTCCAGCTCTTTATTATTCCGTCCAATAACGAAGTAAGGTATTACTGGAGAGAGTTTTACGCTTTACTGTATAATGATCTGCGTTAGCGGTGGGCCGAGGTACTTTCAAACCCTACAGTGCAATGCTCTATCAATGTTAATTTTTTTATTTACTGAATAAGATGGAGTGTTATAGAAATGTCCCATACGTATCCAGTTACATATATATGCCAATCAGCTAACCGGGAAACGAATAATTGAGAATTGTCTAAACTATATAAATTTACCAGCAATATAAAGGCTCAATATGCCATACGAGGCGTCCTCACGATGTCTAACTGCATATCATCGTACACATACTACCACCGACTGCGCCAGTTGTGATGATACACTATCCGCTTTAAAGCCGAAGTGATAAGCAGTGCGTGCAGGAGGCGCCGTTGACAAGGCCGTGTTAGTCGTGTGTGGATTCTAGTTACACGTAGCTGGACTATTGCGTCATAGGCATCAGAGCTGTGAGGACATGCATATCAACAAAGCAATAGGCATTGAGAAAAGGAAAGACAGGTTCAAAAAATTCTCACATCCAAAAAAAAGACACAAAATCGGCATAAGGTAGAAAGATACATGTCTACATGTGTGATTTGTTGGGGAGCTCTTGACTGTCCTGAAAGAGGCAAAAAAGCGGGGTGAGAGAGTGGGTGACCACCAATGGAGGAATGGAAGAAGTGTTCCGATGATCTGCTCCTACCTGATGACCGGTCAATAGTGGAACATTGGCAGTCTCTGCTGCTGCTGCTAGTAGCTCCAAAAAGACACAAATCCAATTGGAAAAGGCTGACCGGATAGGACTGCAGGAAATAGCTCTGCTTATAGGCTTTTTTCCAAGCTATAATCTCAGCTCACTTCCTGTTCCGTCTTCTCAAACATTCCAAAATGCTCTGTGCCATGGTGCAGGATCAGGGCCGCACCTCGCTGCAGGCTTTTTGCCTTTGTCGGCCGAACCAGCTATCTCTGTGAGACCCAGTAGGTAGGCAGGCAACCATCCGATATTTAGCTCACCCATATAAACTACCTTCCCCATTAGGTTTCTTCTTTTCTTCTTCTTCACGCCATCTTTTTTTCTATCCTTCACACATTCACTTTTCTATCTCAGAATAGTCTAAGAACCGTTCGAGAAGCCGCTGAGGAAAAGACAGAGACACATTTTACACAAAGCAAAGATAGTACAGAATGTCTATGGCCAGAAATCTCACTTGGAAGACCAAAGCTCCACTTACTGCGGTGGGTATCATTGGCGGATTCTTCACAGCACGTTATTTCTTCTATCGACCTGTAGAGAAGAAGCATCCAGGCGATCTGGCAGTTCCAGTGGAACGATCCGGAGGCGGTCTGTAGTGGATACTTGTATGATGTTACAGGAGACCGGATCGCAGTATGATCGTGCAAGACAGAATACAGTGTGATTGTATAAGACTTATAATAGCATGATCGTATAAGGCAGGTTATACTAGTATTCTTATTTTTTTAAAAAAATCAGTATCAAGAAAAAAAAAAAAAAAAAAAAAAAAAAGCTGAGAATGTCAGGAAAAAATAATCCACATCATCATTGTTTATATTAGAGGGAAAAGATAATCCGATTATTCCAAAAAAAGAAAATTTTCAAACGAATAACAAAAGGTTCTTATTACTTCAGTATGTCTATAGGTTCTATGTATACACATAATATGAAAAACTCACGATAAAACATTGGCCACAGACTACCTTTTAGTGGGAGTAGTCGTGCGCCGCCGCCTCTTTGCAGAGACCTCTTGACAGCTAATTTAATAAAAAATGAGCAGTAATGAAAAACCTATTCCTTAAAAAAAAATTCTGAGTAAATTTTTAGGCAGAAGATGATTCCTTCTCTGGGGAACTCTCGGCTTGTTCAGCATGCTCGTGTACTCCCATCAAATCAAGCTTCTCTCCTTGGTTATTATGCATGGCCTTGGTGAGGTTGACGTGTTGAGCAGCTTTCTCAGCATAAGCCTTCTCAGCGGCCCAGTTGAACGGAGAATCCGAAGAGAACAACCAATCAATCTCTTCCAAGGTTCGCTGAGCAGTCTCAGGATAGAACAAGTAAACCACAAGTAATGCCAAAAAGTTAACAGCCCCGAAAATGTAGAGAGTCTTTTCTTCAATGTTGTCGAACATTACTGGATTCAGCAACATGAGCCATCCATTACCGATAGACCAACCAATGACTCCCCAAGCC